>SEYY01006006.1:22500-34847 GCA_009176605.1 Armadillidium nasatum | reverse complement strand
TATATATATATATATATAATAATATAATTTTATAGAAAAAAACATGCTTTCACACAGAACGTTCCGAGAAGACATTTTTGACACGATTCGTGCCGTTACCAAATTTTGTTCTTAGATTCCTAGATATCATGGTATGCATCTACATGTTTCAAACATGATCCCTTCTCAGTCTTGCTTTCATTTTTTTTTTTTTTTTTTTTTTTTTTTTTTTAATGCTACTGACCATGGTCAGTCCTTACTATGGCCGATTTTATGCATATATGCTGCTTGCAGCTGAGAAATTTTAAGATTTATCATATTTACCAACGTAAATCCTAAAATAAGCATAAAAATCTGGATTATATTAAATTGTTTTAAAATACGGGACAATTGATTAAAAAACTGGATAGGACACAAAAATGGGAGGTGGTTGAAAAAAAGGGACTTGTCTTTATATTATATTATATATATAATATATATATATATATATATATATATATATATATATATATATATATATATATATATATATATAATATATAATACTAATATTATATTTAAATAGAAATTCTTTTTTTTATTAACATTAAATTTAAGTTAACTATGGTCAGCAGTTTTGGCAACCATGACCATAATTTTTATTATTATTTTTTGCCGCATAGGATCATTAGGATGGCTGTTGTGCGAATTTTGTTTGTGTTGAAGAGGAATATTATCGGTGAAAAGTATTATATACTTGCTACTGAAAAATGACTTTATAGGTGTCTCTGGGTAAAGTTTTTTTTTTTTTATTCTTATTTTTATTGTATTTGGCGTGTTTTGTGCAAAAATATTGAAAATCGGTTTCCGGATGAAAATTCTAAAGAATTACGAAATTATCACCTCCAATAAGTAAAAATCTCAGAAGGAAATGTGTAAAGGGGAGAACATAATAGGAATATTGATTTATACAGACCCTAGATGAAAGTGGACTTTTAGATTTAATGCAAAAAGTCATAGTACCAACTATCACCTTTGGATTTCACCTTAAATCTATTCACTGGAGTGGAGGAGGTATGGTCTATTAGGCCCAAGTACTCAAAAATTTCTCAGTAAGGTCTGGTCTGGTCAGTTGGGTGAATTTTCCCATAATTTATGAGGTGTACATCTTTTCTTTTTTATGTAGGTACAAAACATTTCCCATTTTCTCCCAATTTAGTAATATCGGTAAATGACAAAGGAAGATTGTCCACGGAAGGAATCTCAAAACGAACCACTGGCCTTTACCTAGAACTTTAATAGAAACCTCAGTAACTTTTTCTGGAATACTGACTCGGAGAGAAACCTGAAAGTAGTTTTGGGGTTTTTGAAAGTGAGTTTACCCTCTAGTGACTGAATAAGAACATGTATCATAAGAAAATGTGAATTGGTAGGACAAGTCAACTGTGATACTGCCATGGAGTTTAAATTGATTGAATCTGTTACAAAGGATGCTGTCGCCCTGGTGGAGAAATGGCATGCCAATGTCTTCCTGCTCAATCGTACCCATACCCTGAGGGAGAAGAAGGGACAGATAAAAGTCAAAATTAGAGAAATAGTAAAAATAGTTTTATGATAAGTAAAATATGAAAAATAGATAAATCAATAACAGGTCATGTCAGTGTCAAAGTCCATCTGGGAATCCTAGAAAAAGTGAACTGATATATATCAATATTGATATTTTTATATAAAAAAAAATATCAGTTATATTTTTAAAGCAAATGTATCAATGTTTTATCCTTATTATCAAATCAATATTTTTTTTTTACATAAAAATTTTTCCTAACCTAAAATTTAGGTACTTTTGACCTCTTTTCAAATTTCAGATATATATATATATATATATATAATATATATATATATATATATATATATAATATAATATATATATATATATATATGGCTTTAGGTATTGTTTTCTGAGTTTCGATATTTTTTATATATATTTTTTTATATATTTAGTGTAATATATTTTATATTTAGCCCTAACTATGTCGTGCAAATATAGGTCTCTTTTACGGCTAGGCCTCTTTTTACGGCAATTTCGGTAGTTCAGGTTATGATAAGTCGAATTAAGTTTCAAGATTTTTTAAAATCTAGTCAAAATAGTCAAAGGATAGCTTCTCTTGTAATAGTACAATGTATATGGTGATGCCATGGTGAAAAAAATAATTAATGTTATTAATTTAAAAAAAAAAAATTCTAATATATTTTTTGTTCTTAAAACATGTCATTCATCGATTAACCATTAAAAAAAAATAAAAATCAGATCATTTCATTTTCGTAGTTAGGCTGAGTAGAAAAAGAAACTTTGAGCCCATGTCTTTAAAGAATTACCAAAATTTACCATCTTTACAGTGATATTATTTAAAAGTTTGACTTGTTAGAGACCAAATAGACCATGGTTCGACTCTTGAACCACAGATTTTGTATGCAAATGAATTTTGATTGCTGGAAAATGTTATATTGATGATGATATAAAGTTGAAGTAAAAAAAAAAAAACTGATAAGCACAATAATAAATTTAAGTCAGATTGAAATTTGAAGATCAGTTGAGCTGTAGGATAATGATGTATTTGTCCTGACTTGCAAAAAATCAATCCATGGGTTGCTAACTTTAAATTGTCAGACACAAACCCAGTGGACTTTCCAGGGTTTTACTGATTCATATATATATATATATATATATATATATATATATATATATATATATATATATATATATATATATATATATATATATATATATATATATTAAAGTCAATAGGGGAATTGAACCCTGGCCCTATAGTATGACAATAGAAAGAAAAAGGGGTATGGAATAGGGCTAAGTCTTAATTCTTCCATTTTAGTTTCATAACTATAATGAAAGTTGAGCGTCATTAATAAGTTTTGTAATTTTCTGATTTTATAAGTAACTATTTATTATAATTCTCTTTTCATCCACAGTTATTTTTTATTTTTTTTTAAATTTTAAAGTATAACACTAAAATTTGATAATTTAAATGGGTAAAAAAAGGGATAGGTCTGCCCTTGCTTCTCCTGTAGCTACAGACCCATTTCTTTTGGATGAAACTGGTTCCTTACACGTTTCTGGCACAGAAGGTATGTGGGCTCTAATACATTTAAAACCTTAAAGTTTTTAAGATTGTCATACTATTTTTATTTCTTCAAGTTGACTTACAAACAGCTTCTATCTTAAAACATTTTTTTATATATATTTTTGCCCTCCTAAATCTTCGATACTTTTTGAGTAGGATTATTAGGTTTTTATCTTATATATTTTTAAAAATAATAAAAATGTTTTTATTTTGAAGATGAAGGCCCTCCAGGCAAGAAATCCAAAAAACATAAGAAGAAAAAATCTTCAAAGAAAGAGAAACAAGACCAAGGCTCTGATCATAGTTTAAATGAAGGAAAGTCTGCAGAAGAATTAGCCAAAGAAACTAACGTTGATGAAAATATATTTTGTGATTCAGATGGAACCAGATTGGCGCACAAAACATCAGATGGTAGTACGGAAAAAGGGTAAATTTTGAAATTAATGATAACAATAGAGATAGCACTAACCTTGTTAAAAAAAAAATTAACAAATGCAATCCTATGTTAAAAATATTAAAAAGTTCCATCATTTAAATTATTTAGGAAAAAAATTAAGTTAAATTACTTCACAGATATTAAGCAATCAGATTTTATATTTATTCAAAAGGAAGGTTGGGGTGGGGGTGGGGGGGGAAACTGTAGAAAAGTTTCTCCTTTGTGTGGAATTATGAGCAGAGAAACTTGTACCTGAGTCACATATCTGTTGTGTTGTGCGAAAATTGGGAAGGTTTTCCAGTGTTAGTATCCATCAGATCTTGCAGTATGACTCTTTATTTGTTTGCAGATTCATTTAAGAAAGGATGAAATTTTTTTCTCTTTCTTTTTGGGCTATTTTTGAAAAAGAAAATCTGTAGAAGTAACAATTTTAATATTATCTTTTATTTGCCTGAGTATGAAATCTAAAATAATTTAATAAAAAGATTGAAGACTATAGAAAGACTATTTTGTTTTGGTACCAAATAAATGACAATAAATAGATTAAAATTATCTTATCAGGTTCCCTTTTGGTTATATTTCTCAACTAATCGTTTGTTAATTGAAGAAAGTTGAGACTGTGATGAAATAAGTTTATCAATAAGTATTCAAACTAACCCTGGTGTAATGTTGGAATCTAATTAGGTTGTTATATATAACCAGATAGTTGTTTTTATTTAACTCATATAAATTACAAGGTACTATGATCCTTTCACTGCTTAGAAAAGGACTATAAATAAAAATAAAATTAAAACTACAATGATAAGATGGTTAGTGATACAAAAGTGTAAGTCCTGTTAACATGGTATTACTTAACAATTTACCATTTTTTTTTTATTATCTCTATTCTCTTCCTTGTGTTCTTAGCCACAACACTTGAAATTAATAACTCTTTAGTACAATAATAATAATAATAATAATAATAATAATAATAATAATTGTACAAAAATAAAACTTGGAAAATAGTAACATACTTTTTAAGTAATTTTATAGTGTGAATGTTGAAGTGTATGTGTAATAAATAAGAGAACTTTTAATTTACTCCTTATGATATAATATTAAATGAATAGTATTTTTTTAAATATATTTCTTACTCTTAATTACTAAATTTTATCAAGATTGGTCAATATTTTATTTAATATTTAATAGAAAATAAAACCATGCTATGTAAGAGATGAAAAAATAACATTAAAACTTCTATCTTGATAAATTAAGTAAATTTACTTTCCAAATTAAAATATTTTACTCGATTTCTTTCTTGGAAAAAAAATATAGACTCATTAATTCGAAAATAATTGCAGGTCTAAAACCCCTAAAAGCAAATCAGAGAAGAGTAAGTCCAGTTCATCTTCAAAGGTAAAAAGGAAGAAGGATGGTGGGAAGGCGGGTGATGAAGATACGGATAGTGAGGAGGAACGATGGTTGGATGCTATTGAGTCTGGGAAACTGGAGGAGGTAAGTGATAGATTGTCTTTTAATTTTACTTTCAACCTGAGATTTAATCTTTAGTACAAAAAACTTGCTACAATATGACTTGAGAGCAGTGAATAGAGAAGAATCTTTGATTAGATAAATTATTTAAATAACTATTATTATTATTATTATTATTATTGTTATTTAGATTAAAGGAACAATTGGTTGAATTTAATGAAATGATATTAATGTTCAACCAATAAAGTGTTTGGTTATATGGTGCAGGATTGCTTGATTTGATTTTTGGTTTTTATTTTTATTAAATTAGTTTTGGTGTTGCTCCTATTCAAGTTTTTGTGTTCTCATTTTACAGTGTTTAATTTTACCCTCTACCATTATTCACTGTAAAACACTCTAATCAAAGAGGAGTTATTTTACCACTGTTCACATTCTATCATATTCGGTAGGAGAACTTAGTCGGATGGATTATATGTTTATATGTTTTAGATCAGATGCAACTTTTAACAGAAAACCTTGAACTTCATAGCTAAAACCTTTTTATTTTTTTTTTAATCCATCTTATGGCTAATAGAAATGATCATAATTTGGTTGGACTTTCTCTGATAGAAGTGTTTGAAAGGAAAAAATATTTGGTAGTATTTGATGTCTCTGCTCTCCTTTAGATTTTGCAACCCGCAGGAATTCTGAATTTATTTTTTATTTATTTCAAATTGTCACACTAAACTTAAACAAATTTTGAGACACTGAAAGACTTGATTTCACAAGACTAAAAGAAGGAGCAATGCTATCACGTCTAATGATTAGACATTCAAATTAAAGGACAGTTAAATAATTAGGATAGAGAACCTTATTCCAGATCTTTCTCCTTCATCAATATATAATTACCTCCTTTTTTGCCCAATTTCATAGTGTCCTTTATTTCGAGTTGCTTCTTAGACATTACTTTCCTTGTTTGCAATCCGTTTTTTTCCAGTAAAGATATGGTTATGATCTGAGTGATGATTCTCCTTTTAGAAATTCCAGTTTTTATATTTCTAAGCAAATATGTCATTCATTACGACATGCCAATGAATTCTAAGCATTTCATATTTAAGACTTAAATCTCATCCCTGATATGAATATTCCTGCTAAGTAAAAACTGTAAATTGTATGCCAGCTGGATTGTTTAATGTATAAACGATAATGACAATCTTAAACTTTAAATATTAAGATTAGTAATAATAATTTAAAATATTTTGACGACTTCAAAAATTACTTTAATTTTCTTAGGTAGATGATGAATTAAAGCGGATGAAGAATCCTCGTCTGATGACGGCTCGACAGAGAGCTTCTGATGGAGAAGAGATCAGATGGTGTTGATGAGACCTTTGCGGGGATTCCTGCAGAACCGTTATTGGCTCTTCCATCAGGTAGGAAAAATGGGAAAAACATTCAGAAATTTATGGTTTAATTTTTTGTAGTGTCAGAGAATTCATTTTGTAAAAATTATGATTAACATTTATTGTAGTACTTTATTCACATTTACTTTTAATTAAAGTCGTTTTTATTTTTATACGACACATGAATATGAAACAAATTGTTTAACCCATTTTGTTGCAAAGGTAGTGTTTGAAAAGACCAACACCTAAGTAGTAGTTGAATAATTGAAGTAAAGTCTGTGAGAGTCGAGATGTTGGGAGTTGGTTAAATGTGAAATATGATGCAGTAAGTATGTTTAGTGGAAGAGGACAACTCTAGAAGACCGTAATGGTTTGCTTAGTGGAAACTGTAGCTTCATAAAGAGTATCTTCAATGCGACCGATACAAGTCAACTAGAGTGCTATTTTATGTAGTTCATGTAATAAAATCTAACCTACCTATTGTTGTTAATGTGGACATAGTGGAGACTGTCCTTTTCTTTTAGAACAAAATCTAAATAATTAATTATTAAGAATGGCAAGTAAGTTTTATTTGTCATCTGTATAAATTATTCATGTATTAGAGTCTAATACCTACTACAGAATCTTAAATTGTAGGTAATTGTTAGTTAGTCCTTTCTTAGATAACTCATTTTCATATCTTCCTTCCTTCTTTACTGATGCGTTTATATTTGATTAATAAAAGAATATATTCAAATCTCGCCTTCCATCTAATGGTGTTAATGTCTTTGGAGTTTTAAAAAATTATGGCTTAATCATATTTCATGAGCCATTTAACAAACTTTTATCTATTAAAACGTACTTGTGTCCGTGTGCACACTCCTACTATTCACTTTATACTTCTTCGTTAAATATACTATAATACTTAATATTTTACTCTACTTTACCATGTATACGCCTGTTTGAAAGAACACACAGAATGGCAATTAAATAGAAAATAAAGTATGTAGAAGTTAGGATCCTTCCCTTTGCAATATTTACATTTAAATACTTGCAATTTATACGTAAACATATTCATAGCAAATTCATATATGAATAATTGAGGTTTACATAAATATTTTTAAAACTTCTAAATCATTTTTCACTGTAAATTTTCCGGTCTTTTTCTTAATTTCAACCAAAATATTTTTTTATTTCTTATTTTTTATATTTTTTCACCCAATACATTGGGAATGTTTACAACTTCAAACGCCTAGGTATTCACTCGTCTATTTAACATATACTTTTTTATCTCGCTTCTGCTGACGTTTGCTTAGTAATCTCATTTCTTCCGTGGACGATCTAATCATTATCACTGCTAGCCACGACTCTCCATTTACTGACTTGTTGCATCCTATATCTGATATACCATTTAACTCCTTCAAATCCATTATTTCGTTATTTGATTCAGCCCACGTCACTTCTCTGCTTGTCCTTCTCTTACGAGTTTGTTTTTTTCAGTTTTCAGGACACTGTTTAGTTAAAGTGATTTTTTTGATATGTAAAAAACATTCCTTTTTTATTTCATTACAATTTTTGAAACGAATATTTTGAAGTATGTCCTTCTACTCCTCCATATTTGGTTCATTCGAGCTTTTTTTTCTGATCCTTTTGCAATTGTGTTGAATTTTCTTCTCTTCTCCATCATTTCTTCTTCCTTTTTTCACCAATGAAATAATACTATTTATTAGGTCTTTAGCAACATTATTCTGATTATTGAATAAATTATCTTTCGTCAAAATAAAAGATTTAAACTCTATAAAAACACAATCAAAAAAATCTCCTTATATATTCTAAGTAAAATGAAGATATATATATATATATATATATATATATATATATATATATATATATATATATATATATATATATATATATATATATATATATATATATATATATATATATATATATATATATATATATATATATATATATATATATATATTAAAGGTTTCAAGGAAAAGGTTGTAACTGAGGAAATGCTTGCGAAGAAGGCAATGAAGAGTAAACGTCGAAGAGAACAAGCCATTGAGAAGAGAGAGGAGGACAAAGTTAGTTTATATTACTGTTATTATTATTATTAGTAGTAGTAGTAGTATCAGAGTCTTTGGGTCCACCATATTTTTATTGATTGTACAGCCGTCCTCCGACCTCAGACGCAAGTTCTTTCCTGATTTATATTCCTTGCCTTATCCAAATCTCCTTCTTTACCTCTTGTCGGAATCAGCCTCATTCTAATACTGTGTTGCATCTTTGCTTCCCTCAGATTACTGAACTCTGTTCTTTAAGATTTAACCCTTTCATGCCGAAATTTCCTTCTGGTTTGTCTAAGAGTCGTTCCTGACGTCGATTCTCGAATCAGTAAAGCCACTCTTTCGTGAGCTGTTGCTGTTGCTATTGCTGTACACGTAATAATAAAAAAAGAAATATATATATTAGTAGTAGGTGTAAGATTAATCTCTCCCATTAATTCTCTACGCTCCTATAAAGACTTACGCATGATTAGATTATGGGTATGGTGTTGAACGAAAGCTTGCCCTTGTGGTATCGTCCCCATATCCATCATCTTAAAACTAACTGCCTTCGGGTACTGAACCTACGTCACGTCACCAGTGCACATAAGAAAATCCTGCCCCAAGCTATTTTTTGCCCATGTGAGCAAATTGTGACAGGAGCTTTCCTCTTTTCAGCCAAGTAAGAATGGAGGTGGAGGCGCTTGTCATGCGTCTGTCTCTGCAAAGATAGCAAAATATATGCTCGCTATACTTACTTACAAACCCCTACAACCTCATTCATGACTTTGTCTCTATGAAGAGGATCTTAACCCCTTCTTCACCATTTGCGTCATTTGTGATTGCAGCCTTCGAATATGTCCACATCCCAAAAACGGGTGTTTTTCTATGCCCCAAGAGGAAGAAGATATAGGAGGATAAAAGGGGAGGAGAAGGGTTTTTAAAACCAGACAATACCATACCGTTCTAACATTTGTGAGATAAATGGTAGCTCAACCCCCTCAGGAAGAGAAAGAAAGATACCCTCTTTATTATTGAAGTAGGACATAAGAGGCACAGACTTCTTCAGAACTTTCTGTCGACTTCCTTTTGATGTTTTGGGATCTTGTTTCTTAGGTCTTCCCTTAGGTCTTCCTTCTTCTGCGACATGTGGCTATATCCACCCACCCCCACGAGCATGTAGGTTGGTACTGAGTATGTTCCACAAAATCAAGCGTGTGACGTCACGCTTAAGTCGGCTGCAGCGAAAATATTTAGCAGAATCTTAATTTTTGTGGGACATTTTCCTATAGCAATTAACAGCTGATCTATATTCACAAATACAAATATATTTTAAGCTGTTAATTTGCAAACAAATCTGTGTGTAAGAATGTTTACGAAAGGTATTTATTCTAAAAGAAGTCCTTGACCCAACTCCTCCATGTTGTTTGTTTACATCACGTGACCATTCAAGATTACTGCAGCAAAAATTGTGGGAAATTTTTATCTTCAATTTTCGTACTGCAGGGAACAGGAAAAAATTGCAGCAAAAATTGTGGGACACGATTCATGGGACACTTCTCTTTAGCACTCTTTGAAATCCTGAATCTTGACCGTGGAATAATCCTTATTGACATCACCAAAATCTGACATTTACCTTTCTTAATCAAAGCTGACTGCTTTTACCTTGAACAACACTCAGATTTATTGATGATTTACCCCGACGGCTTTAAGACTAACGAGGGAATGGGGGTTTCAGAGGTATTTTCGGATCTCATCCTATCACATTCTCCCTGATTGTTTTTTTTTTTTTTCACAGCTAAAGTTGTTACACTTATTTCTAGTGATAACTAGGATATCATCCCTCAATTAGGACAAGTCATATGCAATCTTTCCCGACTCTAAAGGAAAACTTATGACTCCTCAGGATCGTTCCTTTAGGTCTTTAGGAAATCCAAAAACCTATATACAAACAAAGTTTTGAATTTCTGCTGGGACCTATCTCATTTCGGTATCCCAGGAAACGAATCCTTATCTTTCAGATCCCGTGTAATATTTGTCTTCTTACAGGACTTGAATATACTATATAATATCTAAACTACTTCAGTGAACTGTCTCTTTCTTTTATTCTAGACGTCCCTGGCATTGGGACCCGACCCAGTAGAGCCCTTTTACAGAAAAGGCAGTGGTGACTCCTGTATATACATAAAAAAACATTATTATTATTATTGTTATCATTATTATTATTATTGTTTGTTTTTAGAAAAAGACTGTCGATCGCCTTCTTAAGAAACAAGATCCCAAAACATCAAAAGGAAGTCGACAGAAAGTTCTGAAGAAGTCGGTGCCCCTTATGTCCTACTTCAATAATAAAGAGGGTATCTTTCTTTCTCTTCCTGAGGGGGTTGAGCTACCATTTATCTCACAAATGTTAGAACGGTATGGTATTGTCTGGTTTTAAAAACCCTTCTCCTCCACCTTCTATCCTCCCTATATCTTCTCCTCCCTATTTCTTCTCCTCCCTCTTTCTTCTCCTCCCTCTTTCTTCTCCTCCCTCTTTCTTCTTCTCCCTCTTTCTTCTCCTCCCTTTTCTTCTTTGGATTCTTTCTCTATATAGCTTTCTTCTTCATTTTTTTTTGCTTTTCTTTTTTTCTTACTGTATTATTATTATTATTATTATTATTATTATCATCATCATCATCATCATCATCATCATCATCATCATTATTATTATTACTACTACTACTCGGTTTTACATTTTAGGGAGGCTCCAAAGCCTGTACTTTGTGGTGGTCCAGGATGTATGAACATCAAGAAATATTCGTGCTCGAAAACCGGAGTACCTCTCTGCAGTTTGGAATGCTATAAAAGGAACCTTCAGGTTAAGATACACTCCATTTCATCGGTCACATGATACTACGTCATGGTCACATGATACTACGTCATGGTCACATGATACTACGTCATAGTCACATGATACTACGTCATTTAAATATTATTTGCAGCTCTTGTAGTTTATACACAAGGTCAAGAGGGAATGTTAAACCCAGATGGTTTGATGAGATATAAATATATTTCCTCGAGTGGCAATTTGAAGCTTTATTATTATTATTATTATTATTATTATTATTATTATTATTATTCTATACTATCTATTATTATTATTATTACTACTACTACTACTATTATTACTATTATATACGGGTGTACACTTTATCCTTTAACTTGGTAAGTTGTTGGATCTTTGAGTTGTCATTTTAAGTTTTAAAATAGTTGAAATTGCTAAACTATGAAATAGTTAGACAAAAAATATTATTTGTGTTAAGTTATTTCTTTTCCTGTGGAGACTTTAAACAATCTTATATCTTCATTAAGGATTTATTATTATTATTATTATTTTTTTTAAATTTTGAGGAACTTTGTTTGTGCTGAGTATAAACACTCAAAATTATTAATAGTTTGAAAAGAAAGAAGGAGAGAGGGAGGTCGAATTTTGAAATAATAAAAACTAAAAAAAAAAGGATTATTTATTATTATTATTAGTGTTTTTATTTCCCTTTTTATTTATTGTTTTAGATTTTAAGTGTTATTGAACATTGAATATAAATATTTGTATCCCCATTTCTCCTCTATACACCCACCAAAAATAAGAAATGTTATTTTTGTAACTCTGGGAACAAAAGTCTATTAAAATCTTTTGTTGCCTATAGAATTCTGAATATACAGTTCAAATTTTAGATTATTCCGAAAAGTGGTTTGGCCCTACCATTCAATTGAAGAAGGGTCAAATTTCCAAAAAAAAAACTTAACCGTTATAGACTCGGAAAAACGCTAGAAATGGATTTTTTTCACAGGGAAAAAAAGTTTTATTCACTGAAAATTTTCATAAGAATCGGCTGAAAATTAAAAAACTTTGAAATTGGACTGTACCCTTAATTTGCCATTTAAC
>SEYY01006006.1:0-17500 GCA_009176605.1 Armadillidium nasatum | reverse complement strand
TAATATTATTTTATATAGAACTATGTTTTTTTTTTAAGTGAAAATATTTTTCCATGCTAGTTTATGGCAAATTTTAGTAATTTATTTAAATATTTTTTCAGTAGAGCAAAAAAAAAAAAAAAATATATAGCTCTCATTTAGTTTTACTTCCTGGCTGTAAGCGAAAACTAAAAAAATATGACAAAGCTAAATGATTCCATTGTAATTGTTTAATTCAAGATAGAAAATATTTTATAAACTATAATATTTTCGAACACATATGCAAATTAATTAAGAAAGTCCTAACAGAGACTTATAGACATAAAAAAATATATATCCTTGACCTGTAATATATAATTTTTATATTTCATTACTCACAGATTGGGGGTATGAGTTCATTATGTAATTAGGTAATATAGGAGATACACAAATAAATATCAGTGTAATCCTTATAAGTAAATTGATATTACACTGTACATATTACCCACGTGGGTCCCAATCACATGCATTCAATCCTTTCTGTTATGTCTGACATTACATCATCCAAATGTTGCCATTATCACTCTGCAATAATTAACTATTGGTATTCTAGATTTGGCAATGATAATGTCACTTACCATTTTTGTAACATTGTAGTTATGGCATCTCTCTTATAAAGCCTGCAGCATCTTTAACTATGGTGTATAGTATTTGTGTCATTCCCCATATTGTTATCTCAATATCACTTAAATGACGGGCTTACAATGGAATTTCATTGTGATATCACTTTCATATATATCTAAATTATATATAAGCATCTTTGTAAATCACCCTATATATATATATATATATATATATATATATATATATATATATATATATATATATATATATATATATATATATATATATATATATATATATATATATATATATATATATATATATATTGGTAAAAGTTAAGAAGTTGTCTGACCTTCAATATATGGAAACTGATATATTAATGCAAATTTTTTGATATTTATATTATTATTATTTAGCTTTCTTTTCATTTATGCCTATTTATTATTATTATTATTATGATTATTATTATTATTATTACTATTATTAGTATTTAGTTTTCTAGCATACTTAGTTCGATATCATAACCTGAACCACTGAAGTAGTTGTGTGATACAGGCCTAACCGATAGATGGAAATTTTAAAATATCGATATACAAGGTCAGATAACTTCTTAATCTAAAGCCATATATATATATATATATATATATATATATATATATATATATATATATATATATATATATATATATATATATATATATATATATATATATATATATATATATGAGTGATGAGACAATTATGAGCTTTTTGATAATGATGATGATTATAGTAAATTTGATAATGACGATGAAATTGAAGAATATATTTTAAAAATTTTCAGTATATATTTTAATAAATTGAACAATTTTATAATAAGGAATATTTAAATTATTTTTTCATTATTCAAATGTATAAATACATTTAATTTTTATATATAGTGTAATTCAGGGTCTCCTACTTCATCTCAGACTCAGATATGCTCTTATGGATATTAAAGTAGTAGTCAAACATTTATAAAATTTACCACAGATAAACCTTGGTGTATTAGAATCTGACTAATATCACAAGTGTTAGAATTAATCGCCATTTGTATCAAGGCATACCTGCATATGTTTTTCCATTTTAATGGAAAGGTTTGCCACCAATATACTGGAAGTCACAGTATCAATTGTCCTCTTATTGTTGCCTTTAATTATAAGGAAGGGAATAGAATAGCCAACATTTACTTAAATTAATGATTATATGTATTTTCTCTGAAAAAATTTCAAAAAATTACAGATTTTGTATAATATAGTTTAAAAATAGCACAAAAATTTTTGAAATTTATTTTTTCTGATTCACAATAGTGATTCAACAGGTTTACTTAGGTAAGACCCTAATGTAAATTTTAAAAAAATGTAAGATATAAAATTATCAATATAACCTGTATTTATTATTATAAAAACAAAATAGTATTGCTATTTTATTGCTGTGCATCAAACTTGCATCATTTAACTACATTATTTCAAAATTATTATTTTGTTTATGCTTTCAGTCACTACATGGCTAAAAGATCAGCTTCAGCAGTATGGGAGTACTTTACAATGTTTCAGGATATGCTCAAAATAGCTAAATGTAACATCTGCAGTCAGGAAATTTGAAGAGGACCTCCGGGTGCCCCAAGTAAAAATTTTTCAAATAATCTTTATGGGGCATCTAAAATCAAAACAACTGTTAAAAGAAACAGAAAAGAAAAACAAAATATTAAAAAAATGAGAAGGAAAAACTTAATTTTGTTATATTTTGTTTGATTTAATCCACCATTAATAAGTATAATTTGCCACTTTAACCCTGGTTTTCCCTGATTTTTAGCTAGGCCTGGGGTTGGCCTGGGCCCCAGTCAGTTCATATATATATATATATATATATATATATATATATATATATATATATATATATATATATATATATATATATATATATATATATATATATATATATATATATAATATATATATATATATAATAATAATAATAATAATAATAAACACAAAATTGTCGAGTGAAAATATGGATATAAATTTAATTTCAAGCAAGTCTGCTAAATGAGGTATCAAACCCAACCTTTAAAGTGGTAAGAAGTTACCTCTGTACCACACAGTACAAAAGGAAATTGCAAAGAGAAAGTTCATGAACAACTGTAATGCAGACTAACTCAAAGGACACTTCTGACTGCACTTGGGGAAACAGGTCAGTTACTTCTGCTTTTAATCACAGACTATAGACATAATATATATATATATATATATATATATATATATATATATATATATATATATATATATATATATATATATATATATATATATATATATATATATATATATATATATATATATATATATATATATATATATATATATATATATATATATATATTATGGTATTATTTCTTTATTTATAAAGCAACTCCATATATATGAGTCCTGAACCACTTCTAAAGAAAAATTTAGATTTAAACTGTTAAAAATTGTTGCAAACTTTTCTTAAAATATTTCTTACAATCCCAAAAGTTCAAAATTTTTTTTTTTTTTTTTTTTATTTTTTTTTTATTTTTTTTTTGTGGTAGCTGTTAATGAAGAGTGCATTGTAATTGCAATGACCTTGAAGAATATTTATTAAATTTGTAGTTAATTTCTCAAAATTTTTTTTTCTGAAAAATTTCAGAGAATTGAGTAAAATCTCATAATGGATATAATTAAATCAGAAGTCGAAATAAAAGATGAGATTTCGGACTTTGTAAATGAAAAGGAAGTATTTGATGACGTTGAGGAAGAGATCATATTTGCTGAGCCACTTAAGCAAGAGTTTACAGAGGTTCAAAGTGAGGTAGGCTCATAAAGTATTATTTTGTCCCTTACTTTGCATCAAACATAATAAATATGACATTTTTCTAAATGACATATTTATTAAAATAATTATATGTACTTAATGGCAAAGAAATATTGAAGAAAAATTGTTTATTCTGAAATTCTAATTTGACTTTACATATTAAAAATCATTCTATTTCTTTCCTAGAATAGTAAAGTATGTTAAACCTGATATAGGTTAGAGGCATCCACTGTTCATTTGACATATAAGTACACCCAGGCATATCCAATTATATTAAAATATAAAAATTTTTTGTGAAACTTTTGCATCCATATAAAATTAATGTCTTCTTTGGCATTTTAACCATTGAAGGGAAGTTATATCTATATTCTCCCACATTTGTACAGCTTTTAAATGTTGATTGCAATGTATCAATCAGGAAAAAGTATAAGGGATAAATATTAACTAAGATTTTTTCTCAAGAGGTATAAATAATTATGTGAATAACGCCACACTTTGTTTTCCTAACAGTCATATTTATATATATGGTATTATATTTTGGACTGAAAACCTACTCAGAATAATAATATGTCATTCCCTTAAATTTTTATTAGCTGAACAAAGTTTTAAGTATTAGAGTGAGTAGAGTATAGCTGAAATATTATTCACTTTGAGAAATGTAGCGTACTCATATATTTTTAAATTTTTTTTCCTTTCTTTTTTCTATATATATATATATATATATATATATATATATATATATATATATATATATATATATATATATATATATATATATATATATATATATATATATATATATATATATATTTTGTGTTTACCCAATTATCTTTTATTTTTATTGCTAATGATATTTTGTTACAAGATTGCACTAAGACAAAATGATGTTCTATATATTTTACAAGTTTACAAGTATATTTTACAAGTTTACAAGTTAAAATGCAGGAATTTCTTTATCATAATAGTAATATGTATTTGATCAATTGTTTTAACTCGACAGTAAGCATTTGGTAGTCAGAATTGTTCTTAGTGGACTTGAACCCATATAAAAAATTTTAAAAATATATTTACACTTATTTTCTAAAGTTCATTCTGATGTTTATTGTAATATATATATATATATATATATATATATATATATATATATATATATATATATATATATATATATATATATATATATATATATATATATATATATATATATATATATATATATATATATATATATATATATATATATATATATATATATATATATATATATATATACACAGGATGCTACTTTTATCTACATAAACTTCTCATTTAATTCTCTCAAAGAAAACATTTTGTAAGGGCCCCTCCACCTCCCCTCTAACGAAAATGAACCTGTTGTATGCTTGGATTATGTTGTATGCAATAGTATTGAATACTGCCATCGATAAACGTACCTACCCATACCAATAATTTTTTTAGATTTAGTATTTCATTAAGTATGCCTTTATATCATCTGAAAAGTTTTTTATTAGCCTTGGCACATTTTACATATAAAAGTAAAGATGCTAATAAGCAGTTTCTTTTTTTCTTTTTAACATTCTCATCCTTTTACTGCATATAACCCTAATTGTCTTATGATGCATTCCAAGATTCTATGTTGTCAACCGACTTTTTAAAGGTGTTTTCTTATTGATAGTAATAAATTTTGGAACAGGAACATTTCTTTCAAGTTCTCAGAAACTAACTTCAAAACTTCTGTATTAGAACATCCATAGACTTGTCAGAGCAAGATAGAATCACACCCAAAAGAGATAAATTTTATTTGTTTAGAATTGACTTTTTTTTTTTATTTATCTATTGATTTTATTTTTCTCATGAAAATTTTTGATTGATATATTTTCACATGTCGCTTACTTTATGATCTCTTACTTATTACATTTTATTTATTAGTTGAAATTCAGATTTTGAATGTTTTTAATAATGCTCATCAGTAAAGCTTTTCTGTTGGCTTAGCTGCAATTACCCTTGACACTTTATTTTAAGAAATGTCAAGTATTAGTAAAGAGGATTTATTTCTTGAAGTCACTTTAAAGGAAGGATTAGAGTTTCTTTGAGTTAGGGAGGCAGAAATTATTTATTTCCTCAGTAGAGACTACCATACATCTTGCACACTCCTATGCATATTAATAATTACATAATTTATCATTTTATCACCATTATCATTTTCATCATTTCTTTATAAGGTATTGTGTAACTAATCCCTATTTAATAAATTCTACAAACGGAGATGCAATAAAGGAATTACTTTCACTTTCACAGAAAATAGATCTCCTTGGTCCTTTTCTGGTATTTATGAGATATATAATTATAACTATTGATTACTGATAGTGCCCTTTTTCTACTGTTTAGGCTAACTGCTCCCAACATATTAAAAGAACTGTAAAGCCAGCTGAAAAATCATAATTCCCCACTATCCTTCCCAGGCCAATAATATTGCTTCAGAAGATATTTAACAGTTTCTCTAAGCCTAGATTGCTATATGAGTAAAAAAACAATGACCCTCCTCTTTATCCTTATTAATAAATTATTTACATAAAGCCAAAATGAATGGACAAGCTTGCAAACCAAAAAGAAAACAAAACTTTAAACTTATTTAAAATGATGAGAAACTTTAAGAAATTATTCTGAGTTCTTCTCATAGAAACATCATTTAGTCGTCTTGGTTTCCTTTTAACTTTTTCTTTTTCTTCTAAACAATGATAAGTCCATTCAGCATTTAAATTTCTCTACCTCACACGTCTGCAATACAAACTCAGGAATCTTCAGAATAGTATCTCACCAGTCTTGTAAGATCTAATAATTTGTCCTAGATTCAGCATTTTTAATATTTTGATACTTTTGCTGCATTACCCCACCTGTCTTATAATACATCTCGCATTTGTTGTTATTCTATTTCTAGCATTTTATTTTTTAATGATCAAAATAATTAAAATGATGATAAAATTTCATTCAAGCTATCAGAAATTAACTTTAAAATTTTTGCAATAGGACCTTTATAGACTTTGGCAAAGACAGCATCATTACAAAGAAATTTAAACCATTTTTGTTTACAATTTAGTTTTTTTAAAAAATATTTAGTGTTGATTTGTAAATCGCTAATCTTCTCATGTCAAACAAATTACATTCTATTGTTTACTTAATAAGCTTTTTACTTGAAATTCAGATGTTGAATGTATTTAATATTTGTTTGTCTTAGTTGGAAATAATTAATCTTAAACTTGGTTTTAGGAAATATCAAGCAACTAGTAAAGAGATTTCATTCGCTGAAATCATTTTTAGGAAGAGTTAGGGAAAGTCCTTGGGTCAGGGAAACAAAAATTCATTAAAACAGTGAAGTTATTAAACTTTCAGAATATTTTCTAACATTCGGAAATTTCTGGTTATTATCATTAGGTATATTTATCAAAAGAAAACATTATTTATATATATTTTCAAATACTTTAAATCAGATTTTGAATGTTTATAATAATGTTTACGCTCGATAACACATCTACGTTAATAAGGTGAAGGATTCCAATACCCATCTCCAGACTAGATTTGAGAGTCAAGTATTTGTGCTTTTAACCTCACAGAAGTTTGACAAGTGGGAGGTTAGACGAATGCTGGAGGGAAGATCAGCAATCTTTCACGTCCTTGACATTGCTTCCCAGTCAGCTCTTATGCATCTAGACTGTGTCCGTACTACATCAGTGTGGGCAGCACGCTCCCATTCTAAAGTTATATTCGAACCCTAATGAAATAAATAAATTTCTTTCCTCAACACTGGCACCATTTCTTGGGATTGCATGTCTTACAGCGTTTCTAAAATTAAATTTGCTGTATTTCCTTTAATTGCAGCAAGACCTTCCACCTCTTGTTGAGGACCTCTGCTTACCAAGAGAAGCCGTCGATCACATTATATGAATTATTAATTTTAATATTTGATTAAAATGATCAACCAGGTACAGCAAGCTGATTACACTATACTAAAAATGGTGTTCAAATTTGAAGCAAAATGGAATAGTAGTTTCCAAGATATGGAATATAAAATAAACTAGGAAAATATTGATTAATTATTAATTGAAGTTTCGAACAATTAGTGGTAATATAATCCCTGTTACACTGTACAAGTTTCCTGATAATTGAAACCCTATTTTCAGAGAAATAGAGATTTCTATAAAACGTAAGCCTAAGAAATTAATTATTTTAATTATCAATTAATGATTAATGAATCAATGTAAGCAAATGATCAGTGCATCGTATTCTCATGACATAAATTTCATCCGTACACAGTACATCTTGTGCAAGCCCTAAATGGTGATGACACAGATAAGTGGATAGAATTTTGTGAATGGATGCGCGCACATATGGATTCGTCAATATTTTTCAGTGATGAAGCTATTTTATGTTTGAATGGCCAGGTGAACCGGTACAATATGCGCTGCTGATTAGATAATATCCACGTTGGAATGAGGGACACCACTAGCACAACCCAAGGATCATATGGGCTGCTGGGAGGAGGAAATCATTTGGCCCATACTTTTTCAATGATAATTTCACTGCTGAAAGAGAAAAGAGAATAGGAGAGTGTTTTAATGCAGAGGGTGCTCATTTTGAGCATGTGTTATAATTAAATACAGTATTATCTATTAATATCAATTTCCTTTTCCAAAATCTGTATGGTGCGCTCCAAAATCTGTATGGTGCGCGAAATCTGGAACACCCTGATATATATATATATATATATATATATATATATATATATATATATATATATATATATATATATATATATATATATATATATATATATATATATAATATATATATATATATATATATATATATATATATATATCAAATGAGGAGTTACGCTGGGGGCAGGCCACCCCTCTAGTTACCCTTATGGCTGCAGGTCAACTCAAGAATCTAGAAGTTTCTCAACACTTCAAGAATATTCTTAAATTTTCCGGAAATTTATAAATTTTTGGCATTCTGCAATTTTTTTTGTTAGTCCGCTATTGCAAAATTCCTACCTCTGTTATTTTGTTTTTACAAAACACTATGTTAGTATCATGCTGCAATAGACTAATAATGGTATAATACTAGTTTTTGTAAAAAAATAAAAATAAATTAAAAAAATAAACAAGACAAAAAAAAAAAAAAAAAAATATAAAAGACAGGACAAAAAATAATATGCTATGCATATTTTGTAAAATAAGAAAATTATAACGCTAGACAAGCTAGTAACTACAGGGTACTGTACAAGTCCGTCAACTTGTCAAGTCATATTATAATTTAATTGTTCAATCACCTAAATATTAGCTTGATATAATGATAGAATTTTATTGCTTAGCCCTAATTTTATCATCAAAGTTTTTCCCAATTTTTCTATTATTTTTTTCCCAGTTTTCCCATATTTTTTACCAGTTTTTTTTTTCCTGGAAAAACTGGGAAAAAGGTTTAAAACGTTTTCTCCACCAACCCTGCTTGGGATTGCCAACCCCTGCAACAAAATATTCTAGCTGAGTAATTAGTACCTCGGCTTTCACTTTTCTTTTCGAAATAGATATTTTCCATAACATAATAGTCCATGTAACATAAATTAATGACTTCTTTATTTCCAGTCTAGTTACAGGAATCTGAGTTGATTTAATAGGGTGTGGCATCTTTACGATGCTGTATTTGTAATAAAGTAAATAAATATAAAAGTTCTCATCGGTAAAGGCTTTTTCTTGGCTAGGTTGAAGTAATTGCTTTTTCTTGGCTAGGTTGAAGTAATTGTAATACTTCATTTCAGGAAATCACGAGCACCAAGTGAAGAAGTTTCGTTTCCGCAAATCGTTGAAAAGGATTTGGAGAAAGTTTTCGAGTCAGGGAAGCAAAAATTAATTAAAACAGTGAGTATTAAGTCATAATTGTTTTAACATACTTAAATATTTTTTTTCTGGAAATAATTGATCATTTTTTTATTTGAAATAAATTATTCAATATTGTAACACTTCTCTTTATTTTTTAAAATATTTTGCAATTCAAATATTATTGAATAGGGAGGTATAGTATGTACAGTCGTGAACAAAAGTTCGTTCCTATTAAGCTGGAAATAAATATTTATATAAAATGGAGATCATCTCAGGTTCAGCCAATCACAGTTCAATTAAGCCCCTCTCAATGTTTTTATTTTCTTTTTATTCAAAATAGAGCTTTTATGAAATGACCTCCATTTTATATAAATATTTATTTCCAGCTTAATAGGAACGAACTTTTGTTCACGACTGTACAATTGGCGAAATCATTTGAAGTACTTGTAAAACAAATTGAAAATATAACATTAAAATATTTTTATTAATAAAGAATAACCTTTGTATCCTATGCTTATTGTTTATTTGGTTTATATTTT
Source organism: Armadillidium nasatum (assembly GCA_009176605.1). Lineage (NCBI taxonomy): Eukaryota > Metazoa > Arthropoda > Malacostraca > Isopoda > Armadillidiidae > Armadillidium > Armadillidium nasatum. Next base: position 7,647 of record SEYY01006006.1, on the reverse strand, counting down.
TATTTATTTATCAGAGAGGAAAGTTTAATGGGAAGAATAGCATTGAGAAGAAGGTTAAAAAGCGGAATAAATTTGAGTGTTCTTTTTGCGACTTTGAAACCTGTTGGAAAAGTACTTTGAAAAGGCATGTGTTTATTCACACAGGGGAAAAGCCTTATAAATGTTCACAGTGTGATCATACTTGCAATAAACAAAGCAATTTAAATCAACATATGTTAAGACACTCAAAAACTATAAAAGTCAAACCATTTAAATGTTCTGATTGTGAATATAGGTTTTATCATAAGAGTCATTTGGTTCAACATATGTTGACCCATTCTCAAATTAAGTTACTCAAGTGTTCTCAATGTGATTACTCTTGTAATGATAAAAGAAGTTTAGATTATCATTTACTTAATCATGCTAATCTTAAACTTCTTGAAATGTTACTTTTTGTGATTATGCTTGTAATCATAGAGGGAATTTAAGACAACATTTGCAAACTCACTCTACGCAGTATTCATTTAAAGTGCCCACAATGCGATTTCTCTTGTAATATTAAAAAGTATTTAAATAAACATAAGTTAAAACACTCAAAAATTAAATTGTTTAAATGTAATGAATGTGAATATGATTGTAATGATAAACGAAGCTTGAAAAGACATTCGCTTAATCATTCAGAAATAAAATTACACAAATGTTGTGATTGTGACTATGCTTCGAATGACAAGAGTAATTTTAATTTTCATAGGTTGACACATTCATCAAGTAAACTTTTCAATTGTTCGGAGTGTATTTATGGGAGTAATCGTAAAAGGGATTTAACGAGACATACCCTAAGGTATCATTCTTAATTTTGTAGTTCAGTATTTCTAAATGGAATTATGATAATCATTATATAATAATTAATGAAGTCCCACTTTTAAATTACAAAATTAAAAGGGACTTCATGTTTGGTACTTTGATAAGCAGTTAAATTCATTTATAATTACACTTATTTTATATGGTAAATAAAATTTTGAAATAAATGATTTTTATTTTCAAGGCCAAATAAATAAACTTGCAAAAAAAAATTTGTGGGAAAGATATATTTTTTTCATAAATATTGTAAAAAGGAAAAAACATTACTGATAATTTTTATATTAAAAAGAAAAAAAATGCGGAATTAATTTATAAATATATCTTGCCCGACAATAGTGATCAGTAAGAATAAGTTCTTGTATTTTACCTGCCTAGACTTGGAAAATCAATAGGTTAGATAGGGAAATTATTCAATATGAGATTTTAACTACTATTTTATAGACTGACATCTATTTGCATGGAATCTTAATTGTGAACAGTGAAAGTAGATTTTTATTTATTTATTTAAAAAAAAAAAAAAGATTCGGATGAATTTTTAAGTAACGGTAAGAGAGTATTTTGCTAAAACTATGTATTTGAATATTAAAATATGCATAATTATAATATGAATAATTTCCTTAAATGCAACTTACCTTTAACCTGTAAGTCAACCTTCAGGATAGGTTGTTGTAGGGGTTAGGTAGTAGGCGTGTTTTTCTTAATAAAAATGTTTGTTTTATTAATTTCAGAAAGAATATTTTGTTACATTATACTTTGTAATCGTTTGTAATAATTTTGATCAATATTTGTCAATGATGATGATATTTTTTTTTCTATGATTTATATTGAAAGTTAATTTTAGTTTTAATTTTCATATACATTAAATTTGGAAAATTGGAGGCAATCAAATTTGTTTTTTTTACTTACATTTATTGATTTATTTATTTTAATATGTTGCTTTATTGATTGTAAATTTTTTTTATATATATATATATATTAATTCCATCCTTTAATGGAAACCGAATTATTACTCATAAGAGTAAATAAACATGTTAAAACATATGTAGATTAATCTCATCCACAAAGCCAAACCAATCTGTGATCTTAAGTAGTACAAATTCATAAGCCTTGTTACATCACCAAGTTACGGGTATGATAATTGATTAAAATGTTACTTTATTACGTGTATATTAAAATATAAAAACGATACTAGTGTAATAATGGGAATATCTTTTAAGCTTTTAGTTGTGATTCTGAACTCAATTAAATTGTCCAAAACTTAAAAGAAAAAAAAGTGAAGCAATTGGCTCGTGGTTTGTCTTGCCAATCTTACCAACATAAAAACGTATTAATACAATTATTGTTGGTCTTAAGGAAAATTCACACCAACAGGTTGGTAAGAAAACTCATTAATGGAAAATATGTAACAAGTAATTCTTGGTAAAGCTTTAGGATATATTCTATAAATAATAAACTATAATAATCAATAATATTAATATTTTATTCATAAGTTTCATAAATACTTTGGTTTCTGAATTGTGTTTTATTGTTCGTAAGATGAGTGGTCTCTGAAGTGAATCTTGATGTAAGAAAAGAAATTTTATAATTAACAGCACGAGATTACATACCTAATCATAAAAGTCTTTCAATCTTGGAAATTAGTGGATATGCTGATCCCAATAATTATATTGAAGCCAATACTTGAACTTATTTTTACTTTCTATCTAGATCTTTCTAAATCTATTTTCGAACTTTATAGTATATTTCTTTCTAATTCTTCTTACTACATCGTCGATCTTTTCTATCAGGAACTTGTTTACTCCTCATACTTTTCTCAACCCTCCTTTACATTGTGATTCGCATCCCTTTAGCCTTACTCCAATATAAACAATTGGTCTGATTAGGCTACATAATCTAGAAATGATATTTCATCTTGCAGGAGAATTCGTTCTTACTCAGAAATTCATTTCCCACTAAGATTGCGATCACTTTGCCACCTTTCAGTTCTCAATGGCATCATCCTCTCATCTTTTTAATAAGTTCACTTATTCATCTTTCAAAATCAATAACAATTCTTATACGTTTTACTGCTGGCGTTTTGACACCTCAAGAGTCCATGGCTTTTTGGAGAAAAAATAATTTTTCCCTTTTAAGAAAAGACAAAATAAATGTAGCTTGCTATAGCATAATATTGAAAATAAAATCATTAATGGCATTGTTTATAATTGGGTTTTAATTAGCAAAATAAATTTTGTTTTCCTATGATATCTAAAATAAATTTTTTTTTTTAATTAGTTTCTAAATTCAATACCATAATTTTACAGAATTCCTTTCCTAACTTGCCTCGATTTCAACCAAACCATAGGTACTAAAAAACATGTCAGTTGTAAATTCAATTGTATTGAAGAATTATAAAATATTCAATTAATATGTTAAATACAAAATAAATATTGATAATTAACACACAAACAAATAATCGTACATAGTTTTTATACAGAAATTTGTTGACGCAGGAAATAATATACTGTCCGAATCCAACAATTTCAGGAATCTTAGTGTATATATATATATATATATATATATATATATATATATATATATATATATATATATATATATATATATATATATATATATATATATATATATATATATATATATATATATATATATATATATATATATATATATATATATATATTATATATATAAAAAAAAATTTTTTTTTTAAATTGTTTTAAAAAAAATTTTCACTAGCCTTTTGGCATTTTAACTTAGAGTCTCTTTTTTTTCTGCCACCCTTCATATATAATGAACTTTCTTAATTAAAAACTCATTTTCCTACCAACCTGAAGAAACCTTTCAAGTCTTATTATATATCATGCTCGTAGAGCTACCAGCTCTCTTGAATAAGTAGAGAGTTCCGCATCAACAAAAATTGACTTCATCCCAGTCATGTCTGAACAGCTCAAGTCTTATTCGAGCTTCTCGATCAGATATGCTTATGACATTCTTGACCGACTAGATAACTTCTTGAATTCCGTGTCAGAAGACCTTTTCCTGAAAGAGCTCTGGGATGAGTTGAAGGATTCTTTACGTTGTTGTCGTCATCTTGGAGAGGGATTCCTATACACTCTTGTGTGATAGACGAGTGGTGAATTTCTGTGTAGTTGGGAAAAAGGTTTGATTTCCATTTGCAACTCTGGTCTCCTCATTGTGAGCAACTGAGAATTCACCTATTGCTTGAACCGAGCTAGGATACGCTACCTGCTGCTTTTAGAAGCTATGTTGCTGATTTTAAATTTCGAAGGTATAATAATTCAGTCTCTCGTGTCTCCCAACACTAGTAATAAAATATTTCCTTTAGAACTTCTTTGACACATAGCACAGAAATCAATATGGGTGTCGTCTCATGGAAGAAACTGATCCCTTCACAAACCACAGCTTCTGTAAGCAAGCTATCGATTGTGGAGACTAGAGCATGTTAAAAATAGCAATTAGCGTTGCAAATGGGGAAAGGTTTATCTCTGCAAATGAGAGAGCATCTTGTTTCAGACATAGTAATAATAATAATATTATTATTATTATTATTATTATTATTATTATTATTATTATTATTCATGACTTTCCCCGTCTCCCAGGATGAGGGTTTTTTTTCCACGCGGGGGCGTTGAATAACTCCCTTCTTCGAATAAAGAAGGGTGCAACTTGTTGTGACAATATTCAAGAACGCACAGTGAACTGATTTCTCGACTGATTTTCTTTAATAATAAAATTCATTGGATATATTATCTAAATTTTGAAGAATTAGCAATACTCATAGAAACCTGAAATTTTTTCTTCCTCCAGAATCTCCAACTCGAAAATCAATCTTTTTATCCCGGATCCACGATCTTTAGATGCATATTGCCTCTTATATTCCATGAGAGATTTGACATTTTTATACAAAAAATTATAAGGAGTGAGGAAGAGCTAGGAACCATTTTCTTCGGATAAAAAATTTTGCATGACTCTATCTGAAATACAAATTGCATGAATTTTTTTTATGATTGAAGATGACAGTAATTCTCGAAGACAGTTTTCTTGCTGCGAATAGGTCAAGAACAAGCAGTTAAAAAAAAAGGTTAATTAGTTTTAGTTGAGACATAACAGGGAATGTACACCTTCGTGCCAGATAAAATCTCCTTTGTTATGCATTCCGCATACTCAGAGGGATCACTGATCTCTCTGAAGCATTTAATTATTCTGAGTGGAATCTGAGTAGGATGATTTTAAGTCCGGCAAGTTAGCTATGCCAAATATATAAAAATGTTTCCTAGTCATAAGTGAAAGTTTTACATGCGAAGACCTGAAGAGTCATAACAGAATATTAAAGAGAGAAGGTGATCGGAGGAACCCAGAGGCGGAATTAGAGTATAAAAGTATAAGAAGGATTTGAAGTCGAGTAGAGGTTAATAATGTTGGGTTTACTTCTAAGACGATAAGATACACCATCTGCTCAAGGCTTATTCTGGATAGAAAAATAGAAAGCAAAGGAAGAGTGAACAGTGAATCTCTCAAAATGTTAATTTCTGAGAAAGGAAAAGAGAGAATGTACTATATTTTGGAGTTTAGAGAGTTGAAAAAGTTGAGATAGTGAATAGGATTAGAAAACAAATGAATATTTTGTAGATTTACAAGCAAACTTGCACCACAGGATGGAAAATTCCGAAGACTCAAAATATGAAACAAGAGAACAATAAACGCCATGAACATATGCTTAACATCCGACGTTGACTGAAAAATAAATATGGAAACAGTAATTACGAGGGAATAGAGTAGGATTTTGCTATCGAAACGTACAAGCACCTAAATGAATCTGGATCAAGAACAAGATATTAGGTAAGTCTAGATGACGAAGAATGGTGGTCATGAAAGAGGAAATTACAACAAAGACCCTTACTGTTACTGATATTAATAAGTAGACTATGTAACAGAGCAAGGTCGTCGACTTCTAAGTGATTATGGGGGAATTTATTTATTTATTTATTTTATATACTCACTGTTCGATTTTGAACAAAACACATAGTGTTAAAGACTTAATTATATGTTCAAACTTCTTAAAAAAAAAAAAAAAAACTTTAACTGATTAGCGTGGTAAAGTTAACGAAGTTAAAATTTGGATACAACCTGCTGACTTTCAGTAGAGTGGCTAATATTATGAAAAAAAAAATATATCTTGACCTAAGATGTTATTCTCTTATCTTTCGAATTGCGTCTTTTATGAAGCTATATATATATATATATATATATATATATATATATATATATATATATATATATATATATATATATATATATATATATATATATATATATATATATATATATATATATATATATATATATATATATATATATATATATATATATATATATAAAAAACAATGAAATGTATAAAATTGGCACATTTTGGACTAAGGTCACTTTTTGAGCCAAAGTTAGTTAAAAAAGAAAAAGAAAAAGTTATAACTGAGACCAACTCCAAGAAAATCTTTCAAAACAATGAAAGAAACATTAGAGAATGAAATGATAAACGCACATCAACTTATTATAAAACAACCAAATAAGGAAAAAAATCGATACAGAATCTACAGCAATCTATGTTTAGAACTGTATTTTTAAAATCATATCTTTTCATCACAATCCAGTAATCTTTAATATTTTGGGATTAATTTCAAAATATACAATACAAAATAGTCAGCCTCTAGACTCGCTTTATTGTTCTTAAAATTTTTTGAGTTGTGAATGACAAATGACACTGCCAGTTTTCTTTAAAAAAATATGTTCTCCCTACAAATCACCCTAGCTTCTGTAATTAATTATTTTATTTTATTTTGTTTATGCTGATATATTGATGTTTTGCTCTTCATTCACAGCCCCTTCTTAAGCCTTAATCATGTTGATACATACGTTGTGAAAAATCATGTCTCCCTGTAAGGAATGGTGTAAAACAGCATTAACATTAGTTTGTTTTCTTCCTGAGCTCTACCGTAAGAAAACCTTTTAATATTGCTATACTCTGTTGATATTCTTTGGCAATACAGATTTGATATTTAGAATGGTAGGTAACTTGAGGACATTATCAGTAAAATGTTGCTTTTCATCATAATTATAGAATTTTTTCGGGCTTTGAATATTGCATCAGAATAAATCTTTATATTTTTTCAGATCAAAAGTTTATAACTACAATATTAAATTGCAAGTTATTATAAATTAGGCTTGAAATTTTGCTTGATGTAAACACCTTTCGGAATTTATAACTTTTCTGCGTTTATTTATTAATTATTTTTTTATTCTTATTCTGGAACTTAAAATTTTTAGCTACATTTCTAGGATTTTATTGTCAACTATGGTGCATTATTGATTGTCATTGTATAGTCTATGATGTACATAGACTATGGTCAATGTTTCATATATAGTCTTTTTTTTTGTTTTGTTTTGTTTTTGAGAGCGGACCTCACCAACGAGAGCATTTGCCTGTTCTTCAAGGCAGACAAAATACTGCCTTGCAGACCATCACGTTTTCAGAGCGAAGTGAACTACACGCTAGAGAGCTCGTGATGCTCCCCTTTCATAGTCTATGGTCATAGACTGTGGTCAATGTTGAATGTTTAGCAATCATTGATGTACGAAGCATCAAAATCTATACCCACTGCCTTGATCTGTATATAGAGGCATTCATCTCTATCGAATTCTATCACGATATAGGATAGCTAGTTCTCATTATGGAAAGACGCTTCTTCTTTTTTTCCCCTGCTTTCTGTTTCGGCACCTTTTTTTTTTTTC
>SEYY01006005.1:327500-330664 GCA_009176605.1 Armadillidium nasatum | reverse complement strand
ATATATATATATATATATATATATATATATATATATATATATATATATATATATATATATATATATATATATTATAAATATATTATATATATATATATATATAATATATATATATATATATATATATATATATATATATATATATATATATATATATATATATATATATATATATATATATATATAATATATATATATATATATATATATATATATATATATATATATATATATATATATATATATAATATATATATATATATATATATATATATATATATATATATATATATATATATATATATATATATATATAAGGTATTCAAGAGGTTGTTCACACCGGATGAGGAATGTTAAAAGCATTTCTTACTTTCTCTCCACCGAAATTAAAGGTTTTAGTTTCCTAAATTTTATATTATATATATATATATATATATATATATATATATATATATATATATATATATATATATATATATATATATATATCACCCCTGTTCATGGGCAGAGCCCTATTCAATGGAATCAAGGAGTGTTAGTGTCTTAATAAAAGAATTGAAAAAAAAGATCCTACGAGTCCCACGTAACTCAAATTTCTCAGGTGAGCACAGACGTGGGCTTTAAAGTAATTGAGATTAAATTCAGCAGGAAATACAGAAGATGGGAGAAAATTCCACAAAACAGAGGTGGCAGGAAAGAAGGAGGCACCACAGCATACGAGTCTGGAGTTGCCTATGTTCACACAAAATTCATGTGCAGACAATGAACCCCTTGTGCTACGAGGTCGTCGTAAAAGTGGAGGTATGAGGGTGGTCAGTTCCTTCGAGAATTTGCCGCTGTAGTACCTATAGAAAAGAGACAAGGCACCAACGTTACGTCGCAAAGATAAAGAGTCAAGTGAATTAGTAAGAGCGGAACAGGTTATAAGTCTTTTAGCTTTTAACTCAACCTTATCCAAAAGACGGGTGAAACATGAGCCACCCCAGATACGAGAGCAGTACTTCATACAAGGGCGGAAGAGACCGTTGTATAATTGAAGTAACTGCGAGGGAAAAAAATTCTCGCAGTCTAAACAGAACTTCCAGCTTCTTTGAGGCCGCCCTAGCAACCATTATGATGTGAGGTTTCCAAGACTTTTTTTTGTTTATGTGAAGGCCAAGGATGTTTATATTGTCAACAGGAGAGCGGGAGAACCGTCGAAAGAGATAGAAAATTAGGAGGTGTCTTTGAAAGGGAGATTTCGAAAAGTTGAGTTTTTAAAGAGTTGAATGGATTTGGTAAGATGAGCAGCTGAGGAGATCGTTAATGAAAAGTAGGAGTAGGAGACAGGACAGAACCTTGAGGAACACCACTGTTGATAAGAAAGGAAGAAGAAGTCGCCCCATCAATAACAGCCAAAATGAAACGATTAGAAAGAAAGCTAGAAATAAGTAAGCAAAGAGAAGGAGGAAACCCAAAGGAGGGAGAGCTTGGAAAGCAGTGACACTTGCCATTCCCTGTCAAATGCTTTAAATATGTCAAGCGCCACCACCCAAGTCCCAAAATTCCCTAAGGGCTGAAGACCATAAATTTGATAGATAGGAAAGTATATCATCACTAGACCTCGAACGTCGAAAGCCATACTGGCGATCAGAAAGTAGGGAATGAGATTCCAGATGATCCAAGAAATGAGAATTGAGAAGGGTTTCAAAGATCTTGGATATAATACAAGTGAGAGCTATAGGGCGGTAGTTAGAAGGATTATATATATATATATATATATATATATATATATATATATATATATATATATATATATATATATATATATATATATATATATATATATATATATATATTATACTCACAACCTTTCAAACAAATGTTTGGTGTTGACTATCACAAGCCATAACTGTTACCAGGATTCATCCTCTCACCATTCTTTTTCATTCATTTCTTTTCTCCTTCAACCGCATACCCTCCTCCCATCCCAGCCCACTATCCTTCAATAATTCATTGACCCCACTTATCCAACCTCCCCTAGGTCTCGCCTTACCTCTTACACCTTCTACTTCCGATATAAACACCTTTTTAGCCAATCTTCCATCATTCATCCTTCAAACATGCCCAAACCACCTCAGCATGTTCTGTTCAGTTCTCTCAACCATACCCCTTCCCCAAGCACATCTCTCCTTTATTCTCACATTTCACACTCTATCCCTTCTACTTACACTACATAACGCCCTCAGACCTTTCATTTTTTCTTTTTCTCTCATTCAACCGCAACACCTCGCTACCATACATAACAACTGGTACACAGCATCCCGCAAGCATTTTCATCTTTACTTCTCTTTTCAACCTTCCTCTCTTTCAATATCTCTCAAGCCTCCCAACACCTCCCCTTCTCTTATTCTATACCCTACTTCATCTCCCACAGAACTATATATATATATATATATATATATATATATATATATATATATATATATATATATATATATATATATATATATATATATGGGCGTCGTCAGGGGGAGCAAGAGGCTTCAGCTGCCCACCCCTAGAAGCTATTACTCCCAGTGAGGGTTCATAAAGCGTTTTCCTTGTAGTAAACTTGACCCTACTTGGCTTGCTTGAAAGAACGAAATAAATACCTTACTTGATCTATCTTGATTTGACTTGGCTTGCTTCTATTATGTCAAATTTTAATAATAAAACTGACTCATACTTGGTATTATGAAGGAAGGGCCCAGACACAGCTCCTCGACGAGTCAAGATTTATTGGGCCAGATTTCGGAACTGGCGTTTCAGTGGATGACAGTCACGAAAATGACATTGGTAGATACGTTAGACAGTCATCTATGATATCAGCCTCATTTCTCTAAATTATAAATGTAATAGAATTACAACATTACACCAAAGAGCCTATCACCTTTCTTCATCCTACTCTAATTTACATAATGAGCCCCAATTTCTGATAAATTTTTTCAACCACAATCTTTACCATACATCCTTAATTCTTAAACTGATCAACTCCTTTCTAAGCAAAATTTACACAAATATAGAAATGATATCGACAGTCCCCCCAAAAATTATATATGTCAAATTTCCATTTCCTGATTACATGCATCACAGACCTATCTAACATTTTACCTTATTTTCCAGAACTAAACATCAAACTTGTC
>SEYY01006005.1:305000-310000 GCA_009176605.1 Armadillidium nasatum | reverse complement strand
TGGTTATTTAGATATTCGTACTTGTTGAATGGATATGCAATTTTATATATGTACTGTTTGTACTTGCGTAATTATTTGTTAATATATATATATATATATATATATATATATATATATATATATATATATATATATATATATATATATATATATATATATATATATATATATATATATATATATATATATGTATATAAAGTTATAAAAAGCTGATAACCTGTAAAGGTGTCTGATTTATGAAGGGGAAATAAAAATGTGTAAAATAATTTTATTGTATTTAATTACCGAAAGTGATAAATGTCATATTTATTTTTGTAAAAATAGTTGAAAAGTAGTTAAATTTAACTCACTACATTTAAGTTAAAAGTATTTAGTAATCTGTATTTAGTAATTTAGTAATCTGTATTATATTTCATTTACCTATATATATATTATATATATATATATATATATATATATATATATATATATATATATATATATATATATATATATATATATATATATATATATATATATATATATAATATATATATATATATATATATATATATTATATTAAATATATTATATAGTATATATATATTATATATTATATATAATATATATATATATGTATATAATATATATATATATATATATATATATATTATATATATATATATATATATATATATATATATATATATATATATATATATATATATTATATATTATATATATATATATATATATATATATATATATATATATATATATATATATAATATATATATATATATATATATATATAAAGTATGTGTGTGTGAGTAGGAAGTGGGAATTAAATTAGAAAAAAGAATGTGGATGAAATGGAATTAGAAAGGCATTCATATCATTGACTTCTATATTTAAAGAGGGAAAAAACCTTTCATATACCTTTCTACCTTTCTATCTTTCTATATGGAAAAGAATTTGAGCGTTTTTTTCACATATAATAATATATATTATATATATATATATATATATATATATATATATATATATATATATATATATATATATATATATATATATATATATATATATATATATATATATATATATATATATTAGTGATGGCATCCGCATCCGCGGAGCATCCTCATCAAAATTAGCATCCGCATCCACATCCGCATCCGCATCCGCATCTGCAAATGAGAAAATATGATATGCGATCCATTCACATATATATATATATATATATATATATATATATATATATATATATATATATATATATATATATATATATATATATATATATATATATAGATATAATATATATATATAATATATATATATTATATATATATATATATATATATATATATATATATATATTATATATATATATATATATATATATATATATATATATATATATATATATATATATATATATATATATATATATATATATATATATATATATATATATATATATATATATATATATATTCCATACAGAGAAGAAATTTATGAAAATACTTTTCCATTTTAATTTATTCCCAAAGTTCCAAGTGGAAGGAAGTATTAACGAGTATCTCATTAATATCTTCAGACCCACCCTTCATTTTCCTACAGTACTAAAAGAAAAAGTATACTTAAAACTTCTGCATATAGGAACACTTACATCTTAACTGAAAAGAAATATTCTTACTATAATTGAAGCTGCATTCCCGCAATGCCAGTTCATTCTTATAAATTATAACTACATCTCAATTTAAAGCTTTTTCAGACACAAGTAGTCCCACCCAATCATTTTGTTAATTTATTTAACTGTGCCAAACTGATCTACAATTAAAAGTGAGATTTGATAAGCATAGAGGAGTTTCTTTTAGAACGGACCTTCCTCTTTGCTCTCCTGTACACTCTGCCATAAAAGATCATGGACATACCACCCTTTTTATTCTTCTAATTTCTCTATAATTCAACATGCATCTCCTTTCTTGATCGTTGGATTTTGAAGTTTTATATATAAAAACTCATTGCCCATCTTTAAATGATGAAGCTTCTTCTATTGTCCTTTTCACTCAATAATAATATCCTTTTTCCCAAATTAGTCCAGCCTTTTCATTTTTATTTGTTATTTCAATATTAATTATTACTTTTTTAAATTATTTTATTGCAATTATTAATATTTTAAATATCATATACATAGTTAATGAATTTATATTTTGATTGTATTTTAAAACAGATATTTGTAAAATTCAGTTTGTGCTGAAGACTGACCGAGAAACAGTGTGAAACATTCACAAGTGTATTAAATGAGTATGTGGAAACCCTTTGTACTGGCTTTGATCTTTCTAATTAGATTAAGGTTCACTAGGAAAGAAGTTATCTCAACTTTATATATATATATATATATATATATATATATATATATATATATATATATATATATATATATATATATATATATATATATATATATATATATATATATATATATATATATATATATATATATATTAGTGATGGCATACGCATTCGCATCCTCATCAAAACTGACACATCCGCATTTTCGAAAATTCAACATCCGCATCCGCACTTTCAAAAAAAAACATCCGCATCCGCATCCGCACGCATCCGCACTTGACGAAAATTCTATATCCGCATCTGCATCCGCAAATGAGAAAATATGACATCCGATCCATCACAAATATATATATATATATATATATATATATATATATATATATATATATATATATATATATATATATATATATATATATATATATATATATATATATATATATATATATATATATATATATATATATATATATATATATATATATATATATATATATTTGAAATGAGTTGAATAAATGTATGAATGTTAGAATAAAAATTTAAGTAAATCCTTGAATAAATGTCAAAGTTTATCGTAATAATAATATAGGAATGAAAATCAATTGAGAGGAACGAAATTTGAAAAGAGAATTTTATAATTTTGTGAAAATTTATTATCACGGAAGATCGAATTAATATTCGGCAGATTAGAGACGGATTTATAGATTACATTCAAAATTCATCAACGTTAAAATATATTTTACTGATTTTCAATTATTATTATTATTATTATTATTATTATTATTATTATTATTATTATTATTATTATTATTATTATTATTATTATTATTATTATTATTATTATTATTATTATTATTATTATTATTATTATTATTATTATTATTATTATTATTATTATTATTATTATTATTATTATTATTATTATTATTATTATTTATTTGAATATTGATCTTGTTGCTATGTAAAATGATTCATCTTTTTAGTTAGCTGTAATCGACAAAATATAACTACTATAACAGATAATAATAATAATAATAATAATAATAATAATAATAATAATAATAATAATAATAATAATAATAATAATAATAATAATAATAATAATAATAATAATAATAATAATAATAATAATAAATAATAATAATAATAATAATAATAATAATAATAATAATAATAATAATAATAATAATAATAATAATAATAATAATAATAATAATAATAATAATAATACTTTGTTAACTTTAATTGACAAAATATTACTACTATTCATAGACCAATTACAATTACTGTTATAATAATAATAATAATAATAATAATAATAATAATAATAATAATAATAATAATAATAATAATAATAATAATAATAATAATAATAATAATAATAATAATAATAATAATAATAATAATAATAATAATATATAATATATAATAATAATAATAATAATATAATATAATAATAATAATAATAATAATAATAATAATAATAATAATAATAATAATAATAATAATAATAATAATAATATAATAATAATAATAATAATAATAATAATATATAATAAAAATAATAAATAATAATAATAATAATAATAATAATAATAATAATAATAATAATAATAATAATAATAATAATAATAATAATAATAATAATAATAATAATAATAATAATAATAATAATAATAATAATAATAATAATAATAATAATAATAATAATAATAATAATAATAATAATAATAATAATAATAATAATAATTAAAATAGTAATAGACTTTCGAGTTAAAATTTTAACTAAATTATAGAAATGCAAATTTACTCTAGAAGTTAATGCAGAAAAATAGAGAATAAATAGCTCAAAAATATAGCGTAATTCATAAATAATTTTTGAGAGGATTTTGATTGTGAAGAATAAAGAAGGAGAGAAGAGCGACCTTTCCTCAGGGCATTTCATATTAACACCTTTATTAATATTAGTTACAATGTCTGTTCTTTTCAATATTGATTAATGTATGTAATGTTATTGTGATTAAGTGATGATCATTATACCTGGGTCAAGAAATCCACCATAAGGTTATTACTATTATGTCACACTTGAACTCCAACAAGCTTAATCTACAGAACTTCTTCAACAGTTAATAGTCCGAGATGATGTGACATGTAAATAGATCTGAAATCCGTTGAATATAATATATTTGTTACGTAAAATATTATTAAAATGTAACTTGTAAAGGTTTTAATATCTTAATCAAAGAGTAATAGTAGGAGCATAATATCTCTTAATTAATATGAAAACATTTAGGAACATTTTTAATATGATTGGGTGCTGATACTGTAACTTTTGGCAATTGTCAAAAGAAGGTTCTGAGATAGATTCCTAGAAAGAAACATTCAGAAGAAAAGTAAAATAAATTTGATTTTGCAGATTGAAAAATTATAAAGGAAATCTGTAGCACGAAATACGCTAATTTTAAATGACCTTCAAAGTGTATTCCAATCCAATATACTTTTGTTTGAGTTCTTTTTTCCAAATAAGAATTACATAACAACATCAACATCACTGAGCAAACATCCTTTTTAGATTTAGTGACATCGAAAATCAGTTAATTCCCAAACGTCCATTTATAAAATAATTCAAGATCAGTATTTATAACTTCTTTACAGTCATT
>SEYY01006005.1:295000-300000 GCA_009176605.1 Armadillidium nasatum | reverse complement strand
AAAGTACTTTTCTCAAAGCGTTTTGCTGATTCTATATGTTTTAACACATAACTTACAAGCCGGAGCCGTTGCTGTAGACGGAGTTTGTAGCTGGGAGCCAGTACTGCTGAGTCCCAAGGTTATGAGAAGAGCAACAAAAAAACTATTCACTCTAGAATATTTGTCTTGTTTGTCATTGTAACTTAAAGGAAGTTAGAAATAAGTTTTTTTTTTCCAATATATTTTATATCCAAGAATTTATGATTTCTTAATTAAATGTAAATGGAAAATGAATTGGAGTTTGAGAGGTTAGGGTCGAAATCAAACCGAGTAGCAGAAGCAAAGATTTTAAATTGATTGAGTCAGAGCAGGGATTATGTCTTGCAAAAAGAAACTTACCTGACCCGCAGTCAATCCCAATTGAAGATATTCAGTGAAAAAAAAATTACCTCTGCAGTTATTTTAATACCAGCAGGTTAATTGAAAATTAGAAAAGTTTCCGTTGTCTTTGAAATATTCAAACAGTTTTTCATTCTTAATCAGTCTGCACAGTAACTTCACCTCAGATTTGCTCGTGATGTGGAAACATTGCTGAGTAACTGGATAAATATTTTCCAAATGGCATCATCTTATGTTTCCAGTGTTTGTTATGTGAGATTTTTTATGTTGTCGAGTCGCAGTCTCTTCAAAAGCGATTAAGTCTTTGCTTACCTAAAGGATTAATTCTTTCCATTCATCTGCTCCAAAGAATTTCATAAGACTCGCAACTTCTCTTTCAAATGCTGAGAAAATAACATTTTAAAATGGGTTAATAATTCATCAATTTCATAAAATTCAGACAGAATTATACTGTCAAAACGGGTGAAATACGGTCTCTTTTTCTACAACTGTTTTTTAACGGCTTTTCATTTCAATTTATTTATGGAAAGTGTTTTTTTTTTCTTCTTCTTCATGAAAATCACATCTCTTATTTCGAATACTCATAGGTTTAAAAGCTTTAATTAAGTCAATAAATATATGGGCGAAGCTTTATTATTTTAAAATAAATGTTCTCGTGTCTTTGCATATTTGTTACTATAGATTGTTTTATCGTTTCCCTTTCTCCAATTCTAATTACTAAAATTAAACTTTGATAAATGAGATACTTATACTATAATGCAGTGCCAAGATAGAAAAAAAAAATTTGACATCGATTTGAATAAATTTGGGGACAACCAACTTTCTCTTGTTGAGTAATTACATTAAAATGAATATGAATAAGAAGTGATAAAGAAATCCCATTTTCATTGCATGTCAGAATCTCTCTCTTCGGAAAGATCTGTCATTTCTATGCACCAAAGGAATCCGCTCTAAGGAGATCGCTCGTTTCTGAATTCGTCACTTACAAGTCAATTCTGTTTTCAAATTATTTTTTCCCTAAGAGTTTCAATCCGTCTTTTTCTATCTTTCCTTTTTGAAAAACTTACTTTAACCTTCTTTTCTCGCTGTCAATTTTGTCCGCATTTTAACTTATTCTTTTTCATTCAGTAATGAATGAGATTTTACTCTTATCAATAAGGAATAATTCAGAAATGAATAATGAATGAGATTTTACTCTTATCAATAAGGAATAACTTTTTGAAATTTTTAAGATGAAAAAATAATAGTAAAAAAGTAAAACTTTTGTTTGCAGAAAGGATAATCTGAATACTCTTTAAGATGAACTACATTAACAATCAGGAATTAGTTTACTTTTCACAAACTTTAAGAGCATTAAATATACTGATATATATATATATATATATATATATATATATATATATATATATATATATATATATATATATATATATATATATATATATATATATATATATAATTTAAAACCACAATAATAAAACGGGAAATGTTTGGCGAACGTTTTCGGACCAACAGTCCCTTCTCAAATTGATGTCGTATATATATATATATATATATATATATATATATATATATATATATATATATTATATATATATATATATATATATATATATATATATATATATATATATATATATATATAATATATATATATATATATATATATATATATATATATATATATATATATATATATATATATATATATATATATATATATATATATATATATATATATATATATATATATATATATATATATATATATATATATATATATATATGGGAAAATGGAATTTTAATTGAGGGAAGAAAAAGTGGAATTGAAGAATCGTTTTCAATTCTGTTTGAAAATCTCTTCAAGAACAACTTAAGAAAGATTTTTTTTCTTTTTCTTTTTCTTTATTTTCGAATGAACTTGAAAAACAGGTTCACAGTTCAAAACTATTATTTTGCCTTTTTTGGGCGACACTCTCTCTCTCCCTCTCTCCCTCTCTCTCTCTCTCTCTCTCTCTCTCTCTCTCCCCTTCTCTCTCTCTTTGCTTTCCGTGTCTTCAACATCCACTCCCACTCTTTACACAAGCACGCACGCACATACACACACACACACACAAGCGCATATACATATATATATATATATATATATATATATATATATTATATATATATATATATATATATATATATATATATATATATATATATTATATATATATATATATATATATATATAATTTTGACAAAGTTAACATTATGATTGGAGAGAGAGTTTTTATTTGATCTGGATAAAGTAGTAGGTCAAATGTCAAGTTAACAAGGTGGTGTCTTTGTTCTGGTCAATTTTCAGAT
Organism: Armadillidium nasatum; assembly: GCA_009176605.1. Taxonomy (NCBI): domain Eukaryota; kingdom Metazoa; phylum Arthropoda; class Malacostraca; order Isopoda; family Armadillidiidae; genus Armadillidium; species Armadillidium nasatum. The sequence goes on along the minus strand of SEYY01006005.1, from coordinate 297,270 downwards.
TTAAAACCCAAACCTGTTTAATGGTCACCCTAACCTAAAATTTCTTCTTTATAAATATAGATCAGTTTTCGAGGTCAAATTTCTATATCATCTCTGATAACCGGTTTTGAATAGTAAGACCTTCCTCATTTTTGATCCTTTAGAATTAAATGAACCGGTTTTGGATCTTTGAAACTGCTTCATCAAGCAATTCATTCAACGTCAGATTTTGTATTCCAATCACTGGTCATAAAACAGAATGGTTTCTTTCTTTGTATTACAACTTTAGGCTGTTAAATTTTACAGGTGAGGAACTATTGAAACATGACTGCGGAATGGAAGAATCTAAGTTGCTGGCATTACTTTAAAAAAAAGAAAATCTGCCTTTTCAATTTTACATTTATCTTGCTCGGAGGTTCACTTACATTGCATTACTTTTCAGGACAAATATCAATATTTTAATTTATAACTTCGCATTTATGTTTCCACAACTTTCGAATATTCGAATCATCTTCATGAAGATTAATCAATGTTAAAGTGGGACTTCGAACTTCTGAGAATCTCCAAATGTTGCTTCTCGGACTCGCATCCATTTGATGTTAAACGGATTTACATCTCATGGACAGAGTTCAGTCTGTCAAAACTGTAAAGTCTTCTACAGAAAATTCTTTAAATTTTTGAAGCAGAAATATAAAGACGCAAAAGAGCCACAAGTACCAAATTTGAGAATGTGGAAAGGAGCCAAAAAAAAAACAAAAAAAAACATAAACTTGACACAGCAAAAAGGAATTAAATAATCCTAACAAAAAAAAAAAAAAAAAAAACTCTTTGAAATCTTTGTGATAAATTTTCTCCTATATATTATCTCACACTTTTAAACTAATTAACACACATACACACACACAATTTTGTGTGAAAACGTCACTGTTGCTTCTAATAACTCATATTCAATCGTAGTTTGGAAATGACAAAATATCTTTTGAGTTCATTCATCTGACTAAACAGGTCAGATAAATCCTGAATTTCCTTTCATAATCTAATACATGATTTAATATTTCCTTTTATCATCATTTGAATTGCAAATAAATTATAACAAAAGGTCGAGCAAGTTCCTCTCATCTTCATTAAGTCAACATTTCATATATATATATATATATATATATATATATATATATATATATATATATATATATATATATATATATATATATATATATATATATATATATATATATATATATATAGTGCTAAAAGTAGTAAAGTAGATTTACAGATCCAAGGAATAGTAGGATGACAACTGAACAGCACCGCTCAAACTCTCCAATTTTGAATTCTACACTATATATATATATATATATATATATATATATATATATATATATATATATATATATATATATATATATATATATATATATATATATATATATATATATATATATATATCTGGAAAACAATGCTCTTTATCCCTCACTTGGCTTTTTATAATAGTTTTTCAGGAACTACTATTTTCTTATGAAATTTTACTTGTCTTCTCCCTCGGCATTAAAACTTTTTGTATGATGTATATGACCACAGAGAGAGAGAGAGAGAGAGAGAGAGAGAGAGAGAGAGAGAGAGAGAGAGAGAGAGAGAGAGAGAGAGAGAGAGAGAGAGAGAGAGAATCACAGATCTATCGAAGGATTTCGACATGTCCAAGAGTGACAGCAAAAGATTCAACGAAACATCGATATGTGGAGGATTAAGATTCGGAGAGAAGGGAAAGAAGATCACCAGTAGAGTTCTCTTTAAGAAAGTCATACTGGTGATCAGAAATAAGATTAAGAGAATTGACATGTTTCCAAATCTTCCTGTTAAGGATAGAATACGAAAACTTTAGAAAGATCGAAAGTAAAAGAAATAGGACGATAGTTAAAGGGTTGAGAGGGGTTCTTCTTCTTCTGCACAAACTGAAAAAGTTCATGTTTCCAGCAGGAAGAGAAGGTCGAAGTAGAGATATAGAGGTGAAATAGTTTACCAAGGCAGGGTGCAAGCTCAGAAGCACAAATTTTGAGAACCACAAGAGGAATACCATCATGATCATATGCCTTAGTGTTAAGCTCATAGATAATAGAAATTACATCTTTAAAAGAAATTACAATATTTGGCATAAGAGAGTTGGAAGAGATTGAAGGTGGAAGAATAGATCCTGAATCGCCTAACGTTGAATTTGAGGCAAATGTTTGAACGAAAGTTCAGCTTTAGAAGAAGGTAAAACGGAGGTTGTGCCGTCAGAAGATACAAGAGGAGGG
>SEYY01006005.1:287500-292500 GCA_009176605.1 Armadillidium nasatum | reverse complement strand
ACAAATTAAAAGTGAATTCTATGAGGGAATTCCGTAGAGAAGGACTAAAATTATATTATCTAAACGACTTGAATAGTGAAGAAATAAAAGAATTCTATAAACACGAGGTGCAAAAAATTAGGTTTGATGAAAAGAGCAATGTGTCTAAAATAGAAAAAAAAAATATGCTGTAAAGGAAAACGTAAAGATAAGCTGAATCTTATAAAATGGATTGGTTACCCAGACAAATTCAATAGCTTTATAAAAGCCTGTGATATTAAAAAAAAGTTAGTAGTTCTTAGCCAATATCATGGAGAGTGAAGATAATTTTTATCTCAACACTTTCCCTCTTCAGCATATATGGATTTACATCCCGATAACAAGATATCTGATTTTTCTAAAGAATGTTTATCTTGAGGGGAGGGTCCAATGTTGAATTTTTTTTTTTATTTTCAACAGATTACCCTTAAATTTTCAGGGTATATGCCTTTTTTCCAGCTGATAAAAGTAAATTTCTAACATTTTTCTGTACCTTTAACTGTTTAATAGTTTTTTTTTTGTTGAAAATTTTCACCTTTTTTAAATGGCTAATGGGGCCAAACCACTGGTTGAAATAACCTGAAAATTGAACCTGTATATTCAAAAATCTATTGGTTAAAAAAGCTTCTAAAAGAATTTGTTCTCAGCTTCTAAGAAACGAAATTAAATGACATTATTTGACCGATTGTCGAAATTATTATTTTTTTTTTTTTTTTTGAAAATTTTGAAAATTTACCCTTCCGGACAAAAATATTTATAAAAAAGTACACCTCCAACATTTATCATTTTTGGTGGATGTTTACAAGGGGGACAGAACTACAACTTTCTTTCAATACATAATTCAATGCTTTTATTGGTTTCGAGATATAGCCTCTCAAATTTGGTTAATTTCGAAGAAATTTCAAAATTTCCAAAGTTTGAGAAACTATATCTCGAAGAGAACAAATAACATTTAATAATGTATTGAAAGAAAGTAGCAGCCCTGTCTATCTTCTAAACACCTGCCAACAACTTTTTAAATAATTTATTTATCCAGAAGGGTAAATTTAAATTAAAAAAAAAAAAAAAAAAAAAAAAAAAAGAAATTAAAGTGCTTATAACTTTTTTTTTAAAGTTGATATAAAAAACCTGTTCCAACAATTTCAAGGAATTAGGGCTAAGAATATACAATGGTTTGGCGCCGCTATTCACTTTTCATGAAGTCTGGCTTTAAATAACTTTCAAACTGTTATAGAATCAAAAAAAGGTCAGAAATCGAGTTTTTCAGCAGGAAAAATTGCATTTACACTGCAAATTTCAGGGCAATCGGTCAAATAATAAAAAACTTTTTTTGAAATTGGACCCTCCCTTTCATTCGTGAAGTTGCTTTAGTGAAATAATTCTTGACGCCAGGAATTGAAAATATAACATCGACTAGAGCAACTTTTGGAATTTGGGAAATTAGTGAGTTTGTTAAAAAAAAGATCTGTTCCCTTTGACACATCGAAATGGAAATTATTATTATTATTATAAGGGTATTACTGTAAAACTCGGACTATACAAATCGCTAGCTGACTTTTTAGACATATAGATGACGAAATGTTAACAATTCCTATGTGTAAAGATTTATTATTTGAAGCTATTAATTAAAGTTCCTAACGATGATCATGAGATAATAACAGTAAGATCAACAGAAAAAAAAAAATTTAAACGGTGAAAAAGCAATTCATCCTTCATTGTGAACATTGATTCAATAGTTGCATTATTTACAAACTGTCAGTATTAACGGTAAAATATATGGCAACCGTTTTTCTTAATATACAGCTACATCTGTAGAAAATATTAATTACAAATTAAATAATCAATATTATGATGCAGAAACATACGGGCCGAAGTGTAAATAACTTCTGACGAATCAGATCCAAAGGGCATGGGATTTTATTGTTTCGTACGATGGATGGAAATTTTATTTATGTTGACTCGCTGTGTTTTAAAATATTTTTGTATAATGATAATTTTGAATATTACTTTATAAATGAAAAATTAAATGTTATCTCATACACCCAATTAATAAACAAAAGTTGTGGTCTCTTTAGAGACCCCACAACTTTAATTTATTTTTATTTCACTTATTAAATCAGGTTTCTTATAACGATATTTTACCTAAATTTGGTAATAAAAACCTTTATAGAAATTACTTTCTAGTCGATAACTATTTCAGGAATTTCTTAAAATAGTTTTATATATATATATATATATATATATATATATATATATATATATATATATATAATATATATATATATATATATATATATATATATATATATATATATATATATATATATATATATTATGATCCAGCTGGTGAACTCGCCTTCCAATTTTCTATCCAGAACAATCTTGAGCAAGTTGGTTCATCTCCCTACCCGTATCCCTGACAGCCTTAATGATGAACTCAGCATACTTGATCTTTTCCTACTTCTTATCCTTCTCCTTACAATGTTAAACTCTTTCCTCCTCTGGGTTCATCCGATCACTTTCTTATCTCTTTATCTTGTCCTGTCTCTTCAAGTCTTCCGCAAGAACGGTCCCCGTCTTGGGCGAAGAGACGTTTCTGGCATTTCGGTGCCACTAACTGGTCTGACTTGCGGTCGTACTTTTCTGATTTTCCACGGAATGAGTTTTGTTTCTGTGAGAGGAGTCCTTCGGAATGTGATGAGCGCATAACATAAGTGATTCTCTCTGGCATGGAGGCGTACTTTCCATATATTATATATATATATATATATATATATTATATATATATATATATATATATATATATATATATATATATATATATATATATATATATATATATATATATATATATATATATATATATATATATAAAAGGATGAAACAAAGGATTTAGTGAAGTTTGGCCATTTCGAAGCAAGCCTTTGTTTGGAGCGCTGCATAGAAAGAAAAGGAGCCCAAGATCATTAATTAATTAAAAGACATCCTACAAAATTTTCGCAAGAATTAATATATATATATATATATATATATATATATATATATATATATATATATATATATATATATATATATATATATATATATATATATATATATATATATATATATATATATATATATATATATATATATATATATATATATATATATATATATATATATATATATATATATATATATATATATATATATATATATATATATATATATATATATATATATATATATATAGAGAGAGAGAGAGAGAGAGAGAGAGAGAGCATCCTCAGACCAATTTATCTTTATTGATCTTTTAAATGAGACAGAGAAGAATTTGCTGATTTCAATGCCTCAAAAACTCAATTTCTTCATCCATCAAATCGATGCAATCCTTCAAGCAAATCCTTTTCCGAAAACACCGAACTCAAACCTTCGTTTGTTCTTATTAAATCTTGTCTTTTCTTTCCCTTTTTTTTGTGTCCTTTAATAGTAGGATAATATCGTTTCTCTTACTAAACAAGCATCTATGAGGCTGAGTGTTCTGAGGACTCCCCAAATGGGCTTCTTCGCACAGCACATTTACTTTCTTTGTACATGACTGTCGTATAGTCTAATACTGAGCATACATCATAAACCAGTCATCCATGTTTGGAGCATGCATAACATTCCTGGGGGTAACTCTACTCAATTGATGAAGGACGTTCAAGTATTTTTTGGGCACAATTTACTCGATTATTGTTTTTTTTCTTTAAATAAATTTTCACAATAGAAAGATGAAACTTGGTTCATGAGTATAATTGGGGACGATACAGATTTATGTATTCTTGCAAAATTTCTGTGGGGGTTATGGTTTGGACGATAGCCCACCTCAACCTCTAAATCGTCTCCTTCAAAATATCCACAGTCAATTTTTTTAAAAAAATTTTTTTATAGAAAAGTTAGGAGATTGATGTAGAAATATTTTCATCTATGGAGGGTAGTTTTTGATTGAATCACTCCTTACAAGGTGTTTTCATAGTTTCCATTATTTTTTCAAAAAATTTTTGCAAAAAAAGATTTAAACAAAAATCCATAAAAACTATGAAAACAATGAAAGCAGTAATTCAATCAAAAACTACCCTCTCTAGATGAAAATGTTTCTACATCATTCTCCTAACTTTTCTGAAAAAAAAATTAAAAAAATTTGACTGTGGAAATTTTGAAGGGGGCGATGTAGTGAAAGTTGGGGTGGTCTATCGTTCAAAACATAGCGCCCCACATAAATTTTGCAAGAATATATAAATCTGTATCGTCCCCAATTATACTCATGAATCAAGTTTCATCTTTCTATTGTGAAAATTAAAAGTTTTATTTAAAAAAAAAGCAATAATCGGGTAAACTCTGCCCAAAAAGTGTCCGAACCCCCTCTTGAATTTCAAACAGTTTTTCTGTAAATGGAAAAGCCAAAGACTTTTCCACTTTCCAACACTTTTACACTCACTGACTTTCCTCAGTTTCTTAACCGTTCAATTATTTCATCACTATCCTTGTACCATCTCTACAATAAAGAACTTCTAAACTTTCTTCTCTAAATCTCTGTCTTTGATGTTGGATTTTACGTAAGACTCATTTTCCTAAACAGTCTTACTTTTTCGCTCGATGAATGGAAAGAGCCTTTCTAAATCAAACGGTATGAAAGCTTATGAACTATATATATATATTATATATATATATATATATATATATATATATATTATATATATATATATATATATATATATATATATATATATATATATATATATATATATATATATATATATATATATATATATATATATATATATATATATATATATTATATATATATATATATATATATATATATATATATATATATATATATATATATATATATATATATATATATATATATATATATATATATATATATATATATATATATATATTATATATATATATATATATATATATATATATAAATTGAATAAAAATAAAAT
>SEYY01006005.1:280000-282500 GCA_009176605.1 Armadillidium nasatum | reverse complement strand
TTTTGAAAAGATTTCCCACCTCCCATGGGGGGTGGAGGTGTATTTTGAAACTTCAGTTAATATTGTAAAGAAGTGATCATGTTTAAACAAGATTACTTTTCAGTTCCTCGTTTTGAGAAAACATCGGAAGTACTTGCTCGTCTTTTCTCTTTGCATGATTTTATTCACTTTGGAACAGAAACATTATGAAATACTTATTTTTTTTATTTTATTTTTTTTTTCGTTTCACTAATTAATATTCAAAATCTATTTTTCAGAGGACGTTTATAAAAAAAAATTAACCTTTATATGTAGTAGCGGTTATTCTTCAGTCAATTATTTTCTCTCAAACAAGATCTACCCTAACCTAACCTAACCTAATCCAGGTTATTTCACAAATATCATCGGTAAGCACTTACCAGATGAGAAATATTTTTTTTTCCAACAATTTCTAATCTCTGGAGGGATTATTATTATTATTATTATTATTATTATTATTATTATTATTATTATTATTATTATTATTATTATTATTATTATTATTATTATTATTATTATTATTATTATTATTATTATTATTATTATTATTATTATTATTATTATTATTATTATTATTATTGTTATTACTATTATTATCTATTATTATTATTATTATTATTATTATTATTATTCATTATTTTTATTATTATTATTATTATTATTATTATTATTATTATTATTATTATTATTATTATTATTATTATTATTATCATTATTATTATTTATTATTATTATTATTATTATTATTATTATTATTATTATTATTATTATTATTATTATTATTATTATTATTATTATTATTATTATTATTATTATTATTATTATTATTATTATTATTCAATTTCAGAATATTATTATTTGCAAACGATATTTTTTCAACCTTATCAGAGCATAAACTTTTATCAAAGATTTTTAGATTTTAAATTTTAAAAGAATTTTTTTTTTTTATTTATATATATTATATATATATATATATATATATATATATATATATATATATATATACTATATATATATATATATATATATATATATATATATATATATATATATATATATATATATATATATCTATATCCTCTCCCAGGAAGGGTTTTCACCCTGTCAGTGGAACCAGCATCTTTCCCTATCTGCTTGAAGAAGTTCTCCCAGAGCCCTCCAAAAGATCAAGTTCTTCGGCTCGCCGGTCCCCATGCCGGTCCATGAGTCCTATCCAGACTCTTCAGGTAGGGTTTTCACCCTTTCAGTAGGACCAGCATCTTTCTCAAACCAACCTTCAAACACTCTCTCCCAGGGGTCTTCAAAAGATTGCGCTTCTCCGAGCAATGGTTCCCAATGCTGGTTCTGGAGTAGTTACAAGCCGTTGACAGAGTAATCACAAGGCCGGATGGCTAGTCCTGTCGTCCTTGCATTTAGTTCTCTTCACATGATCCGATCCTGTCGTCGATTTTCAAACTCTTGTTTTTAAATTTCAAATTCTTAATGTTAAAGTATATATATTTTTATTAAATATATATATATATATATATATATATATATATATATATATATATATATATATATATATATATATATATATATATATATATATATATATATATATATATATATATATATATATATATATATATATATATATTTTATATTTTTTTTTTTGTCTGAAGGTAGGGTGAAATGAGAGGATGATTTAGCGATTATATTTGATGTTGTGATGCCATTATGCAACGATGAGTTGTGTTTCCAATTATGAGGCTAAATTACATTGCTAAATTCGGTTCAAAAAAAAGCTTCGCTCTCGTAATTGCAAAAGGCCAAAATTATTATTGAATAAACTCCAATGCATTGTTTCCCTCGGACGTTCAATTTACCTTCATCAAAGTATCTCATTATTATAATCATTATTATTATTATTATTATTATTATTATTATTATTATTATTATTATTATTATTATTATTATATATTATTATTATTATTATTATTATTATTATTATTATTATTATTATTATTATTATTATTATTATTATTATTATTATTATTATTATTATTATTATTATTATTATTATTATTATTATTATTATTATTATTATTATTATTATTATTATAACCAACAATGAAGCATCTTTAGGGGGACATGTCGCCTCCTCGCAAAAGGTAGATTTTTTGGGGGGTGAGGGGGGGGGGGGTGAGACATAGGAAATAAGGAGTTAAGAGAATTTTTTAAATTCTAAATTTATGTTAAGAGTTTGTGGGAAACCAAAGAATGACTTTTAGGTTAGGTAGATATAAAATTGTTGTTGTTGTTGTTGTTGTTATTGATGATGTTGTTATTGTTGTTGTGGTGTTATTGATGATGTTGTTGCTAATTTTTTCTTTTTCTTCTTGCTATTGTTGCTGCTTTTGTTGTTATGCTTTGTTGTATAAGGAAATGTAAATTAGGTAAAATATGAGAAGGTTCTATGAGGTAAAATTACCGAAGTGAG
>SEYY01006005.1:267500-270000 GCA_009176605.1 Armadillidium nasatum | reverse complement strand
ATTAAAGATAAAGACAGCAAGAGAGAAAAGAGGATGGCTGTCGGAGAACTCGATACCTAAGATTTATTTAGGAATATAAAAAAACTCTAGACGAAGAGAGGAGGTTCTTTTCAAACTGAAAATTAAGGGAAGAGCTTAATCTCAAATTTTTGAGTGTAATGAATTTTTTCCCACTGAAAAAAAACAGATTTCTGACGCTTTCTGAGTCCATTACTGCTTGAAAGTTATTTGAAGGCAAACTTAAAAAAAGGGAAGAGCGGAACCAAACCACTGGTCAAAATGACCTGAAAATTTTACTGAATATTCTTAGCCCCAATTGCCTATAAACGCTAGAAACAGATTTTTTATATTTGCTTTAGAAAAAGAGATTATAGGCACTTGAAGTTTTTTTAAAAAAAAATAATTGGAAAATTTTCCCTTCCGGAGAAAAAAAAAACTGAACCTGCTCATTTTTGCTTTTGTTTTTGACAAGAGTTTAGAGGAGGGACAGTTATACAACTTTCTCTCAATACAATTATTAAATGTTATTTGTTCTCTTCGAGATAACCTTTCAAACTTTGAAAATTTGAAACTTCTTCGAAAATTGGCCAAATTTGAGAGGCCATATTTCGAAACCAACAAAGAGCATTTAATGATGTATTGAGAGAAAGTTGTAGCACTCTCCATACTCTATATATATACCGACCAAAAATGAAAAATGTTGTTGGTGTAGTTTTTTTAATAATTTTTTTTTTTTTGTTCGAAAGGGTAAATTTTCCAAAATATAAAAAAATTGTTTTCGACAATTATTCAGAAAAGAGCAAATAACTTTTTTTCTGAAAAGCAAAGAACAAAACTCTATTAGAAGATTTTGTAGTTAACGCATTTGTGAATATACAGTCCAATTTTCAAGTTATTTTACCATTTAATCCTAGTATATATATATATATATATATATATATATATATATATATATATATATATATATATATATATATATATATATATATATATATATATATATATATATATATATATATATATATATATATATATACACACACACACATATATATATATATATATATATATATATATAATATATATATATATATATATATATATATATATATATATATATATATATATATATATATATATATATATATATATATATATATATATATATATATATATATATATATATATATATATATATATATATATATATATATATATATATATATATATATATATATATATATATATATATATATATATTATATATATATATATATATATATATATATATATATATATATATATATATATATATATATATATATATATATATATATATATATATATATATATATATATATATATATATATATATATATATATATATATATATATATATATATATATATATATATATATATATATATATATATATATATATATATATATATATATATATATATATATATATATATATATATATATATATATATATATATATATATATATATATATATATATATATATATATTATATATACATAAAATATATATAACCTCTGGTGGGGAAAGGTCCGAGACCAACTTATTTCCACCAAAGTTATGGAAATGCCTGAAATCTGGTCCAGGTAAAGGCCGACATGTCCTGATAAATAGCGTTTGAAGGTGTGTAAATCAAAAGAAGTTGAGAAAAGAGGTAAAGGGAGTGTGCACCAGACTTACCAGTAGTAGAGTGCTTGTAAAATTGAGCATTTCGGTTAAGTATATATGTGGTGTGGTGAGCTCTTCTCAATGGAGAAAGTATGCGACGGGAAAGTTTAGAAGAGCAGTATCTATTGCAATAGTGATTGCATAAAGAATGACGAAATAATTCGACGGGTAGAAAGAAACTGGAGAGAATCAGTGAGATGTGAAGAGTTGATAAGACGAAAATTCTTAGGCTCCACCGTTTCAAGGAGAGCTGTATGAGGTATGAGTGGAACCAACCCAGATGTGTGAGACGTACTCCATACATGAGCGAACAACACCTCTAGAAGAATTGCGATGTAGCCTCAAAATACCAGATTTCTTAGAAATTTTAGAAAAAAAAGTAATGTGATCTTTCCAAGAAAGATCATTAGAAAAAGAAACAAGGAGATTATTAAGGAGAGAAGAATGTTTGAGTTGGGTGTTTTCGAAGAAGATTTTATAGTTGTGTGGAAGATTGTGTTGAGTAGGAAAATCGAGGAACTGAGTTCTTGAGTCATTGATAACGATCATGTTTTTTCTGTCACAATTTGAAATACGAGAAAAGTCAGAGGTTAGATGCTCCAAGGTTACTTTCCTTGCGTCAATTAACTGATGTTGTATAGAGTAATGAAGGGTGGAGTCATCGGCATAGGAGTGGATAGAAGATGAAGTAATAGAAAGAAGGTAATTAAAGAAAAAGTAGAAAAAGTGTTGGAGATAGGAATGATCTTTGAGGAATACATCTATTAATAGATTAAATAATGAACGGTGTT
>SEYY01006005.1:250000-265000 GCA_009176605.1 Armadillidium nasatum | reverse complement strand
ATTTAGAGATTAATAATTAAAAATGGTGACTTCGATTAAAGATGTAATTATTTTTCCGAAATGAACTAACATAATGACGATTGTTCCAAATATCAAATCTTCAAAGATTTAAAGTATTTTTTTAACAACATTGCTTAATTGTATTTTTTTTTTTCGCATTAATCTGAAAGAGGAAAATGTTTCACAAATTAGATTGTTTTCCATTTAGGAAAAACATTATATTTTAACCCTTTTTGAACCAAATTAATTAATAATAATTTTAAAAAAAAACTCTACGCTTTCAAAAATTAACATTGTGTGTGTCTCTCTCTCTTTTTTCTCTGACGTATGTATACTGATATCTTTCCCTTTTCCTGAAACTGAAATCCTCACTGAACTTCACTCAAATATTTGCCTCTAATTAGACTCTAGACGATTCAAAAGCTATTTTTTCTTCTCCATCTACAGTACCTCCAACTTATGCCTAAAAATTATTTCTTCTAAAGATGTTATTTCTGCTCACACTGTAAGCTTAACACTAAAAGTCTAATTCCCTACGATGAATCTCTTGTGGTCCTCAGAGTTTCTGCTTCTGAACTTTCACCCTGCTTTGGCCTGTTTTGGTAGATTGATCCATTTCTGCCAACCAATTTCAACCTTTTCTTCCTACTGAAAAGGTAAGCTCCTTCATCCAACCTGCAGTTCTTCTCAATTCTCTAAGTGTTGTACTATTGCTTTAATTTCTGAACTTTCTAAAGTTTTCGAATCTGTCCTTAAGAGGAAGAATTGAAAACATCTTAAGTCTTCAAATTTTATCTCAGATCGTCAGTATGACTTCTGATTTTCTTTACTCTCGGACTATTAGTCTTCCGTTCTTCGACATTTCAGTGAATCCTTTGCCAAGGTGCTAAACGTGCTCTCTCTAACACTCTTGAACCTTTTTCTTGAATCATTTTCCTTACACAATCGCTCTTTCAATGGACACAGCATTTTTTGAATTTGAAACACAATTCCTTTATCAATTTTCCTCATTTCCTTTGACATTCACACTTTCAAAAGCCGTGTATCGGGTCACGATGACCATTAATTTGGTTGATGTATTAATTTTCCCCCTGCCTGCTCTAGAGGATAATTATACATGCTCATTTACCATAGTAGGTTATATGTATATATATATATATATATATATATATATATATATATATATATATATATATATATATATATATATATATATATATATATATATATATATATATATATATATATATATATATATAAATATATATAAGAATTCTAGTTGTAAAATTTCTCCCATTGCATCGGTTATTTTCCTCTTTATATACTTTTCCTCTGGAAGAATAAGTAATTTAAAGTACTATCTAACGAATAAGAGTAGAGTTAAATTAATAGTTAATTTAGGTCATTAAATATAAAGTAATAGTGTATACAGTATATATAGTAATAGATAATTTAAGTTCATTAACGAACTGTAGGATAAAGATAAAGGAACACGTTGAAAAACACATTTATAAAGAAATTAAAAAGATGGAATATATTATCTATAAATCTGCCATTAAGGTGCTTGAGAGGAAATCGGAGTAACATTTTAAGAAGGTAAAATAGATACCTAAAAGAAGAGAAGATTAGAGATCGTATCTCTGAATGAGAGTCTTTCGAAAAATTTTCGATTATTCTGTCAAAAAAATTTTTTTTATCGAAGTGCTGAAGAGAAGAGGACGAAGAGTCGGAAATAAATGAAGATCATTTGTAGGGAATTTTTAACTGAAATCTTTTGGATAAGATTTGTAGAATTTAATGTTTCTAAACCTCCCAACTTAAGATAGGATCCAAAAACTTGAAATGAACAGAGTTAAAGCAAGAGGAAGGTAATTAATTTTGAAGTTGATATAATTATTTACATCTTTTGGTATTTGACGTAAGCTAAATTTGAAAATCGGACATAAATTTATATTAACAGTGAAACATTTCTAATTCCTCGCTGAAAGTTGGATACATTTCAATGGAATATTAAGTACAATTAAGAATGGATTATTAACTTTAAAAAAAATGATTTTAAGAGTCTGTAAGAGGAAAATGGCGATAAGTATAAGATAAAACTAGAAAGTTGATTCGAAACTACAAGATAAACAATTTGGAAGACTCCTAATTGGAAATACATAAATACTAACATGTGAGCACGATAGTCTCTCACAAAAGTACACTAAATTTCTTTGGAAGAAATCAAGCACTAAGGTAGCAGGAGAGAACAGAGAGGGATTCCCTGTGGAAGTGTTCTGATATCTAAGACAAAGCTTAAGATAAGAAATGAGGTTTTAGTATGGAAAGGAAATTTAACTGAGTGCACATTAAAAAAGGAGATGCATGATATGAAGTTAAGGGAAAAAGCACAGACCATACAACAGGAAACGTATACAGTTCTGTGACAGACCCGATTTCCCCTCAACTTGAAACCATCGACAGTAAAAGTGGAATAAGAAGGACTACGTAACCAAATCTATTTGTGTGGTCACTACTTTATTGTGAGGAAACTACTTTTTGAGTTTCAAATCTGATAAGTGAAAAAACACGATTTTGATTCTTAATTTTTAAACAGGATTTGCAATGTGTAAAATGTATCTGATGTGTCTGTGAGTATGAAAATAGGAGAAAAACTAGATAATCTTAGTTAATAACTAGAGTAGTGATGGAGAAGGTATCATAGATTCGCTGTGTGTGTGTATGTGTATGTGTATGTGTGTATGTGTGTGAGAGAGAGAAAGAGAGAGGTACCAAGACGACAACACATGTTGGAATAGGAACGAAACAACGATTTCAATCCATCATAAAACATTTTAGGCCGTGAGGAGTCTCAAAAGAAAAGGAAAAATAAAAATAAAAATCTTTCACTCATATATATATATATATATATATATATATATATATTATATATATTATATATATATATATATATATATATATATATATATATATTATATATATATATATATATATATATATATATATATATATATATATATATATATATATATATATATATATATATATATATATATATATATATATATATATATATATATATTATATATATATATATATATATATATATATATATATATATATATATATATATATATATATATATATATATATATATATATATATATATATATATATATATATATATATATATATATATATATATATATATATATATATATATATATATATATATATATATATATATATATATATATATATATATATATATATATATATATATATATATATATATATATATATATATATATATATATATATATATATATATATATATATATATATATAAATGAAAGGCAAGATTAATACTGTCAGAAGAGAATATTTCACGTAGAAAGTCTAAGCTGTATTTTTCCCTATTCAATAATTACTTACTCTTCTAATCTCTATTCCATTGTATATATATATATATATATATATATATATATATATATATATATATATATATATATATATATATATATATATATATATATATATATATATATATATATATATATATATATATATATATATATATATATATATATATATATATATATATATATATATATATATATATATATATATATATATATATATATATATATATATATATATATATATATATATATATATATATATATATATATATATATATATATATATATATATATATATATATATATATATATATATATATATATATATATATATATATATATATATATATATATATATATATATATATATATATATATATATATATATAAAGTGTATTTATTAAGTCATCCCATAAATAATATAAGAAATATGATATAGATAAATTGGAATTTTTTCGCTATTTTGAAAAAGTGAGAGTGCATTCTAGTGCAAAGCTCATATTTGCATATTTGTGAAAATTTAAATGATTTAATTAAATTTCAACAGTTCGATTTGATTGATTTTGATGGTAACTTGACAACCTCTCATACTTTTAGCAATGAACGTGTTTACGAAGCACAAAGCATTAGATATGCGAAATTCTTTGGGGTTAGAAATGGTAATATTTCTTAGGAAGAAATCTGAAATGTTCAAACTATTTTATTTATGAAGCAGAGTAGAATCCTTTAACTTTAGAAATTGCCAACGATGGTTTGCAGTTTATAATAGGTAAGATCATCATAAGAGATGTTTCCCAAACAGAAGATCCTGTTGAGCTTCACGATGACCTGTTTTTGCCTCAATTTGATCGAATTAGTGTTGATGGAAAAAAGGATTAGCTCTAAAGTGAATTTAATAATTGAACTACTTTCTGAAAGCTTGAAAAGCTTGAAATTGGGCCAAAACCTGCTAAATGGTTTTTCTGATTTCGAAAAAGATATTTTAAAAGCAAAACTGGGCATCTGCACTTCTTTGCATCTTCTTGAGCTCGTATGTCTAGTTTTAACAGTCATTTTTACATTTGCTTATATGCGAGGCAATTCAGGTAAATTGGTTGAATGTATATTGAAGATATGATTTTTTTTATAAGTTTTGGAAACGGGATCACATATTCAATTGACAGTGTAGAGGGAAAAATCTCTTTAGTTCAATTTCCGTCAAACTTGTCTTGAAAGAATGCCGAAGCAGAAGATGAATATTACTGAACGTTACATAAAAAATATTATCTTGTCTAAAATTTCTGTCCTTGCAGTTCACCAGAGTTCTCCGATTATTTCATGAAGAGGAAAAATGGGTTCGAGAATAGAATTAATAGTATGATGGAATAGTATAGCAATGAAAAAGTTGTTAGAGATACTAAAAAAAATTAAGTCAAAGGCATCAGCAACAGCAACCGGGGTTAATTTCAATGATATCTAAATCATGGCAATATATATTGGACAGCTGAGAATTGAGCTTGAAGGATATTTGCTAAACAACTCCTTGACTGAGGACGTGAAAGTCGAAAAAAAAATGATCGGAAAGAAGATATTTGGAAAGTAGTGCTCCTGGTTTGCCGATTAATTCGGCTAGATCTAGAGACCGCTTTGTATCAACATGAGCTTAATTGGTTTGAGAACATTTCTGAGACCATTATACAGTTGCTCGCCTATTATCAGAAAAATTAGAGATGTCAAATACTTTTTGTGATTGTGAATGAAGAATCTATTTAGATTAAATCTAAATGAGGTTCGAGCTGTATATATTATATATATTTATATAATATATATATATATATATATATATATATATATATATATATATATATATATATATATATATATATATATATATATATATATATATATATATATATATATATATATATATATAATATATATTAATATTTGTTGATTCGATTATAAAAGAAATAATAAAAATAAAACTTCTTTTGTTTACGTAAAGAAGAATATGTAATTTTTATGTATTAAAAAAATTGAAAAATGAAGTAAATTTTTTTTCGTAAATTTAAAAGTTTTTCAACTTGAATATTTAGTGATTTGAAATGCTTGCAAAAGGAAGCTTTCAAGAAAAAGAAAAGATTTTGCTTCATTTCTTCTAATTTTTCAGCTGGAGAGAAGCAATGAATCTTTTTTTTTTTTTTTTTTTTTTTGCAAAATTTTATTTGTGATTATTGTTTTCTTTGTTAGTTGTATTTTGACTTGAGTAATTTTTCGTACCTGTTTTGTAGTTCAACGAGAACCTAAGCCAAAAGCAATATTGTTCTAATAAAATTAAAAGTCAAAGTCAGAAAAAATCATTGACAAATATTGTCAATGATAGACAACTTTAGTTATGGTCTTTAAATAGAAATTCTTTCAGTTTGAAACGCGTTTCTGAAGAAACGAAAAAGTATTTACAATCTTGACATGTTTCAACTATCGAAAATTCTTCTTTAAACTCACCAAAGCCTCGAAGAACCTCCGGAATACTTTACTTTATACAAAGACTAAAATTTGATGGAATCAAAAACCAAAATCCGAGTGAGCATTGGAGCTCCGACAAGTGGATTCGGACAAAGCTGCGTAGAAAAATTGGAGGATATGTTGAAGGAGTTAAAAGGAAAGAAAATCTCAAAGGAGATGGAAAACATAAAGATTTAAAATCTTATTTACATATATATATAATATATATATATATATATATATATATATATATATATATATATATATATATATATATATATATATATATATATATATATATATATATATATATATATATATATATATATATATATATATATATATATATATATATATATATATATATATATATATATATATATATGGGGAAATAAAGTTAAGTTGACATATCTTGTCAATTATTACCACTCTGTTTTCATTCTCTCTAAATTTTTTATTTAGGATCTTAAAAGACATTTTTCGATTTTTCATCTTATTTTTTAGCGAGAGTTTGGAAAGAGGATACTGAAAAGGGAAAGAAAAGAAGGAGGAAGGAGAGGAGGGAGAGGAGGAGGATGAAGAGGAGGAGGAGGATGGGGAGGAGGAGGAGGAGGAGGAGGATTCGAAAATGACGAAGAAGAGGTTGGGGAAGATTATCGAAAATAAAGTTTTTCGATAATTTTCGGTCATTTTGAAATAAATGGTATTTCGAGGAAAAAAAAAAAAAATATCACCTGATAATAATTGGCTGTTTTCGTGCAACATTTCTGTCGCCTTTGGCGTCGTCTTTCTGTTTTTTCTCTCGTATTTCTATCACAAGAGTTTCCTTTCGTTCTTCCTCTTTATTTAAACAATTGCTTTTTCAAATCTTAAAAAAAAAATAACAAGATTTTCAAAACATTTTTCCAAACGTATTTTCCCTTAATAATATTAATAATAAAATAAAATTTATACCATTACGATACGTCTATCATTGTGACAGGCGCAGAAGATAAGTACAATTTGATAGAGCTTTGAAAAGGTCAATTTCTGACAGTTATTGACAGTTGCAGGCAGTTTTAAAAGTATCGGGCGCTTTCTTTGGTTAATAATAGCATAAAACGCTCGCTTTAGATACAAGATTAATTTTCTCTGATTTCTCAGCGTTTTCTTCATTTTTTTTTTTTTTTTTTTTTTTTTTTTTTTTTTCCTCATCACTGGAAAACTTATTTGCTTCATATGCAAACAACAAAAGTAAATTTTAAAATGGTATATTATATATATATATATATATATATATATATATATATATATATATATATATATATATATATATATATATATATATATATATATATATATATATATATATATATATATATATATATATATATATATATATATATATATATATATATATATATATATATATATATATATATATATATATATATATATATATATATATATATATATATATATATATATATATATATATATATATATATATATATATATATATATATATATATATATATATATATATATATATATATATATATATATATATATATATATATATATATATATATATATATATATATATATATATATATATATATATATATATATATATATATATATATATATATATATATATATATATATATATATATATATATATATATATATATATATATATATATATATATATATATATATATAGTAAGTATCGAGTAAAGTAGTCGGTATAGGCTAGTATCGTCAAATTTTGTAGTATCGGGTATCGCGTATTGGTATATAAAATTTTGTAAATATTGGTATCGGTATCGTTAAAAAACGACCGATACCGATACTTAAATCTTTCGTGAAAGGTAACCTCGTAATTTCTGTAGAAATTGACTGAAGTTTATGTCACATTTTAAATTTGTTTTATTATTATTATTATTATTATTATTATTATTATTATTATTATTATTATTATTATTATTATTATTATTATTATTATTATTATTATTATTATTATTATTATTATTATTATTATTATTATTATTATTATTATTATTATTATTATTATTATTATTATTATACATATCGTCCTCTGGTGGACAAAGATAAGAGCCCTGTCAATTTCCTTCAGAGTTAAGGAAATATCGAATGCCTAGTCAAGTTACAGGCTGACATGCCTCAATACAGGGTGTTTGAAAATGTGCGAGTCAAAGGATGTTGGGAAAATAGATAAAGGGAGTGTGTTTCAGATTTTGACAGTTGAGTACATGTAAAACTGAGCATAGTTGTTAGATCTGAACTCTTAGTGTCGAACAGGAAAAGGATGAGACTGTGTTCAAAGATGTGTAGCACGTTCCATCCTCAGTGGAGGAGGTATGCGACGAGAGTTCAGAAGAGCTATTTTATTTTGTAATAGCGATAGAATAAGGAGAGTGACGTAAAATTTGACTTTCAGAAAGATATTGCAAGACTTGGTGAATCGGAAGAGTTGATAAGACGAAAAGTCCTAGATTCCACCTTTCCTAGGAGAGCTGTATGAGTAAATCACCCCAGATGAGTAAGGCATACTCGATACAGGGATGAACAACATCACAATAAAGAGCAGTTAATGGGGGTGGTATGAAGAAAATACGATGGCGCGTCAAAATCAAAACATCCAACCTCTTAGAAGTTTGTTTAGAGAGAGAAGTAATGTGATTCTTCGAAGCAAAAAGAAAGAAGAAGCTCAAAGGAAGGAAGTTTAGATAGAGAGTAGTGACGCTTGCCATAAATTATCAAAATTTTTGCTTATCTTAAGAGCCATCACAGGATTTCCAAAACTCCCAAAAGGCAAAAAATCATAAATCAGTAAAACAGGAAAGCATGTCACCAAATGACCTCGAGCGTCGAAAGCCATACTGATGATCTGAGAGAAGGGAATGAGATTACAGATAATTCTGGAAAGGTGAGTTGAGGAGAGTTAGTTAGATATATCTATAAGACGATAGTCAGAATGGCTACCTTTCTTCAGGGTCGAGTGAACATATGCGCTCTTTCTACATAGAGGGAAAGTATTACTATTAAGGCATAAAGAGTAGAGGTGAAAGAGGACAGACACTAGCTCAGATGCACACTCCCTCAAAACACGGGGAGGAATACCATTCCATAGATCTCAGGATTTCATAAACTCGATCATGTGTAATTACAGATAGAGATGCAGAACACCTGAGAGGAGGAGTGGGATGAGGGATGCTAGAATCGTCCAGGATGGAATTAGATAAAGAAAAGAGACTGAAGAGTCTACCATTCTTAGAAAGGAAGATTAGCTACAATACGGTCAAAGCTAATAAGAAGCGAAAAAGCGGATTTTCAGAAGTTATTAGAGGTTTTGGGAAGAGGCCGGAAATTTTTATTAGTAGGAGAAATAAGGTTATTCAAATTTTCCTGTTACCGTAAATAAAAGTATTCTAATCTGAATTCGAATCCAGAATCTTCGAATTCAAATCTGGAACCTTCGAATCTGAATCCAGATGGAGTTTGAATTTCTCGAATTCGAATCTGAATCCGAATCTCGGACCTTTGAATCCGAATCGCATCCGAATCAGGCTAATTATACAGTTCTAGAATCTGAATTCATGAAAAAAACTTTGAATCTGAATTCGGTTTCTATATATATCCCACCATATATATATATATATATATATATATATATATATATATATATATATATATATATATATATATATATATATATATATATATATATATATATATATATATATATATATATATATATATATATATATATATATATATATATATATATATATATATATATATATATATATATATATATATATATATATATATATATATATATATATATATATATATATATATATATATATATATATATATATATATATATATATATATATATATATATATATATATATATATATATATATATATATATATATATATATATATATATATATATATATATATATATATATATATATATATATATATATATATATATATATATATATATATATATATATATATATATATATATATATATATATATATATATATATATATATATATATATATATATATAGATATAGAACTCTGTTGTATGAATATTATAAAATATTCGTATTCGTCGCATATATATGAATATTATAAAAGATAAACTTTTTTCTGTTAACTTGTTTTTATTTTGTTCTTTTTTTTATATATTTTTTTCTGAACACGATTTTATTTTATAACTGTTCTTAAAACTCTTCAGAGGAATTTTGCAAATCTAAATCTGAATGATTTTCTTCTTTATTTTAATCAGTTTTGCCCAATTACATCGGAGTATATTTGAAGTTAATTATTTACGTAATAAATATTGAAACATATTCTAAGATGTCTTATTATATATATACTGGAGTTCATTGTTTAGAGATAATTATAAACTTTCTCCAATTACTTTATGAATACTAATTTATTGAACATTAATAATACTGTATATATATATATATATATATATATATATATATATATATATATATATATATATATATATATATATATATATATATATATATATATTATATATATATATATATATATATATATATATAGTTAAGCAGCATCACTACACAGGGCAAACTCCTGTTCAAGGAGGGGGTGTTAGAAGACTTTAAAAAAAAAAAAAAAAAAAAAAAAAAAAAAAAAAAAAAAAACTACAGATTCCATCTAACGCAAAGTTCTTAGGTGAGCACAGGCGTGGGCTTTAAAGAAATTGAGATTAAATTCTGCAGGAAAAACAGAAGATGGGAGAAAGATCCACAAAACAGAGGTGCAGCAAAGAAGTAGGCACCACAATGGACAAACCTGGAGTTTCCTTTGTCTGCACAAAATTTACGTGTAGTCAATACACCCATTGTGATATGAGGACGTCGTAAAAGTAGAGGTATACGAGTGGATAGTAGATAGCATCTGCCGCTATAGTACCTATAGAAAAGAGACAAGGCATCAACGTCATGTCGCATAAAGATAATATATATATATATATATATATATATATATATTATATATATATATATATATTATATATATATATATATATATATATATATATATATATATATATATATATATATATATATATATATATATATATATATATATAATATATATATTATGATGGACCTTATTTGTATGCTTGATACTGGACATTACATTCTCTAAGGCAGGACAGACTTAGCAAGCCGCTGCCAGATATTAGAATTTGCTCATGAAACTCTGGGATCAGCCTCGAAAACTCGTCAGTACTGGACATACCGAAGTGGAGATCTATGCTGATCCCGCTGACAGGCTGAGACCTTCTTGGGAGAGGAAGTATATATATATATATATAATATATATATATATATATATATATATATATATATATATATATATATATATATATATATATTATATTATATATATATATATATATATATATATTATATATATTACGAAAGGCCAAGAAATGTTGGAACGTTCTCACGGATAAATAAACTTGATTCTATAAAATAAAATCATCCTCATTATAAAACTTTATTATTATAGTTTATTAAAGGTAAACCATGAAAGGTTTTAGGATCTTTTGTCCTGAAGAAGGGAAGCAAGACGAATTTCAAAAGAAACTTCTTCGAATCTCTCCTTCAGTCTTATTATTTGACTTTCAAAAACAGACCAATTTTTTTAAGGGGTTTTCAACAGACGGTCAAGAAAAGTCTCATCGAAACAGTCTTTTTCAGGGATAAAATCACATAAAACTTACAATAATTACAATGTGATATATAATATATATATATATATATATATATATATTATATATATATATATATATATATATATATATATATATATATATATATATATATATATATATATATATATATATATGGTTTTAAAGGAGTATGCTTCTGAGTTGTCTCAGACCCTCGTTCAACTTTTCTCTCTCTGCCTAAGTACTAGTTATTACTTCCCTCAGTTTTGGAAACGCGCATAGTTCAACCTATTCCGAAAAAAGGTAGCCTCTCTGATCCTTCTAACTAGACTCTCTGATCCCTATAGCTTTCACTTGTATTCTGTCTAAAGATATTTGAAACCCTTCTCAACTCTCATTTCTTAGATCATCTGGAATCTCATTCCCTTCTTTCTGATCATCAGTATGGCTTTCGACGTTCGAGGTCTACTGGTGATATACTTTCCTATCTCACAGATTTATGGTCTTCTGCCCTTAGGGACCATGGGGAGACTTGTGAGTGGCGCTTGACATATCTAAGGTATTTGACAGGGTATGGCATGCATCACTGCTTTCCAAGCTCCCCTCCTTTGGGTTTCCTTCTACTCTTTGCTTACTTATGTCTAGCTTTCTTTCTAATCGTTCCATTTCGGTTGTTGTTGAAAGAGCGACCTCTCCTTCCTTTTCTATCAATAGTGATGTTCCTCAGGGTTCTGTCTTATCTCCTACTCTATTCCTACCTTTCATTAATGATCTTCACAATTGCACATCTAACCCTATTCATTCATATGCCTTTGACTCGACCCTCCATTCTTCTACTCATTTCAAATCTGCTCCCTCTTTTGCATCTGGAATTGCCTTTCATCTTCATCTTTCCGATTCCTTTCTTTATGATCTGGTTAGAATTTCACAGTGGGGTAGTTTCAACATTGTGAAGTTCTGCTCTTTAAAAACTCATCTTCTTGAAATCTCCCTCTCAAAGACAACTCCCAACTATTCCATTTCCTTCGATGGCCTCCCGTCTCTTTTGTTGACAGTATAAACATCCTTGGCCTTCACATAAATAAAAATGTCTTATAAGACCGGCAGGGGAAGTCTGACTTAATGAAGCAATTTGACAACTCCGGGTAATGAAACTGCAGCCTTCAAAACTGTCAGAAAATTTGAAGATGCATAAGAAGTAACACATAGCTCACAATGGTTGCTAGAGTGTTCTCAGAGAAACTGCGAGTTCTGTTTACGCAGCGAGAATTTTTTACTTCTTCGCAGTTACTCCAATTATACAAGGGTCTCTTCCGCCCTTGTATGAAGTACTGCTCTCATATCTGGGGTTGCTCAGGTTTCACCAGTCTTTTGGATAGAGTTGAATCAAAGGCTAAAAGATATAAATTTTCCCGCACTTTCTAATTCACTTAAGCCTTTATCTTTGCAACGTGAGGTTGATGCCTGGTATCTTTTCTACAGGTACTATAGCGGCAAATCCTCGAGGGAACTATCTCTCTTATACCTCCGCCTTTACGGCGGCCTCGTATTTGTAGCACAAGGGGTGCATTGTCTGCACATAAATTTTGTGTGGACATAGGCTACTCCAGGCTTGTCCGCTGTGGTGCTTCCTTATTTCCAGCTACCTCTGTTTTGTGAAATTCTCTCCTATCTTCTGTGTTTCCTGCTGATTTTCATCTCAATTACTTTAAAGCCCACGTCAGTGCTCAACTACGAAATTTGCTTTAGATAGGACTTGTAGGGTTTTTGTTTTCTTATTGTTTTGAGTAGGCCCCCGCCCGTGAGCGGTTGTTGTGATGTGCTATAATATATATATAATATATATATATATATATATATATATATATATATATATATATATATATATATATATATATATATATATATATATATATATATATATATATATATATATATATATATATATATATATACAACCAAGTTGTCACTTTAAAATGAAACTAAAAAATAGGCATAATAACAAAAATGAAAGTTTAAAAAATACACTTTTATCAAACTCGAAGTTGCTTCTGCCAACAAATGTTTTTCAGTGTCCTCACCTTTTTAATATAGGATTTTCATCTGTCACAATGCGATTGGTTTACTTGAGGAAACCACAATCACCATTAAAACCAGATTGAAATCTTTTCTAGAAGCCTCAAAATTTCTGCTCTAAAATGGGGACAAGGACCTGTCTCTGTTTTTCGCTCATTCAGTTTATCTCAAATTTTAATACAACAGTATCAAAACAATGTTAGATGCTTTATAGTACGGTTATTACGTCTCGAAGATCATCTGAGACTTTAAATGGCGATACTTCTGGTGAGTCTCTGAAGCGGTTTTACAAAGTTGCCTTAAAATATTTGGGACAACAGGGATACCATGCGTAATACCGCAACAAAGACCGGCAGGGGAAGTCTGACTTAATGAAGCAATTTGACAACTTCGGGTAATGAAACTGCAGCCTTCAAAACTGTCAGAAAATTTGAAGATACATAAGAAGTAACACATAGCTCAAATACGCACCACTCCCATCTATGTAAAAAATTAAAATGAAAAACAACAAAAGGGAACCAAGTAAAAGATTTGGTGTCAGAATGCTCAAACACCTGAGTTGTGACTAATAAAAAAACAATAGTGAGGATAAAGAAAATATGAAATTTAGAGCACATATCAAGACAGCTTAGAAAGTAATGAAGAAAATGAGCCATCGAACAAAAACAAGACCGAAGTTCCTTAGCGGTGACAGGCAATAGGACAACAAATATCTCAACTAGCAAGCGATGATGGGGTGGATAAGTGGACAATTGACAAGTTTCGAATGGATCTCCTAGGCAATAATCGATTAGTAATTAAGTGTTTGAAGAATGAGAAGAAATGGTGGGAGGGAAGGGAGAAGTGCATATATAATATATATATATATATATATATATATATATATATATATATATATATATATATATATATATATATATATATATATATATATATATATATATATATATATATATATATATATATATATATATAACGAAATTCGTTTGTTCTGTCTACTTATCTCCTAACTCTACAGACTATAAAAATTTCTTCGACTCTCTTAACTCCAAAATAGAACAACACATTCTTTATTCTTCTCCTTTCTCTGAAATAATCATTTTAGGTGATTTCAATGTTCACCACCGCCAATGGCTTTCATCCAGTTTTTCATGATCCAGCTGGAGAACTCGCCTTCCACTCTATCTGTATCCCTGAACATCTTGGAGATGAACCTTACATATTGATATTTTCTTAACTTCCCTTTCACTTTACATTGCTAAATTTTTTCCTCCTCTG
>SEYY01006005.1:207500-242500 GCA_009176605.1 Armadillidium nasatum | reverse complement strand
GTTTGGAGTTGCACGTTTTCGAAGAAGATTTCATAGTTGTGTGGAAGATTGTGTCGAGTAGAAAGATGGAGGAATTGAGTTTCTGAAGCATTGAAAACGACAATGTTTCTGTGCCCCGATTTGAAACACGAGATAGATCAGAGGTTAATTACTTCAAGGCTACCCTGCTTATGTATATTAACTGCTGTTGGGAGGGGCGCATTTCAAACTTAAAAGAGTAATTAAGGGTTGAATCATCGGCAGAGGAGTGGATAGGAGATGAAGTAATAGAGACAAAGTCATTATTGAAAAACGGAAAGCGATGAGGATAGTACAGATCTTTGAGGAGCATCCCAATTAATAAATTTATAGTATGAACAGTGACCGTCTATAACAGCTGCTATAGAACGAAAAGAAAGGAAATCAGAGAGAAGGCCACATAGAGAAGAATAGATTCCGAAAGAGGGAAGCTTTTAAATCAAAGCTTTGTACTAGACTCTATCGAAAACTTTCGATATGTCTACAACGACAGCAAAAGATTCACCGAAATGCCGAAGAGTCAGAAAGAAGGGAAAGAAGATCTCTGTTAGAGTGTTCCTTACGAAAGCCATACTGACGATCAGAGATAAGAATAGAAGAACTGAGATGTTTCCAAATCTTCCTGTTAAGGATAGATTCGAAAACTTTAGAAAGAACGGATGTTAAAGAAATTCTACGGTAGTCAGAGTGTTGAGCTGGGTCTCCCTTTTTCGGCACAAGCTGAATGAGCGCACGTTTCGAGCAAGAATTGAAGGTTGAAGTAGAAAAACATTTACGAAATAGTTTACCAAGGCAGGGTTCAAGCTCGGAAGCACAAGTTTTAAGAACCACAGGAGGAATACCGTCAGGACCGTACGAATTCTTAGTGTTAAGCTCAGAGAGAATAGAAATGACGTCTTTAGAAGAAATTAAAATTTTAGGCATATATATATATATATATATATATATATATATATATATATATATATATATATATATATATATATATATATATATATATATATATATATATATATATATATATATATATATATATATATATAGACTCGAGAAGGGTAGCCTTGGAGCAACTAACCTCTGATCTTTCACTTATTTCAAATTAGGGCAGAGAAAACATGGTTGTTTTCAATGCCTCAAAAACTCAATTCCTTCATCTCTCCACTCGACACAATCTTCCACACAACTATGATATCTTCTTCGAAAACACACAACTCAAGCCTTCATCTGTCCTTAATATTCTTGGTGATTCTTTTTCTCGTGATCTTTCTTGGAAAGATCACATTACTTCTCTTTCTAAAGAAGCTTCTAAGAGGTTGGATGTTCTGAGGCGCCTTCAGAATTATTTAACGCCACCCCAGTTGCTTGCTCTGTATAGGGGTGTTGTTCGCCCCTGTATGGAGTACGCTTCGCACATCTGGAGTGGTTCCACACACACGGCTCTCCTAGAGAAGGTGGAGTCTGGCATTTCGTCTCATCAACTCTCCTGCTCTTACTAACTCTCTTCAATCTCTTTCTGCCCGTCGAATTGTTGCGTCACTCTCTCTTTACTATCGCTATTACAACAGACACTGCTCTTCTGAACTCTCTCGTCGCATACCTCCTCCATTGAGAAGAGCTCGTGCGACACGCCTTTCTACATAGTCTCATCCTTTCTCTGTCCAACTCTCCGACCCCAGACTTAACCGCTATGCTCAATCTTACATATACTCTACTGGTAAAGTCTGGAACACACTCCCTTCATCTATTTTCCCAACTTCCTTTGACTTGCATACTTTCAAAAGCCGTGTATCTGGACACGTCGGCCTCCATCAACCATGAAATAGATTTTTCCCGGCTCCGGTGGAATTTGGTAGGCCTCTGGCCTTTGCCCACCGGAGGAGATATATATATATATATATATATATATATATATATATATATATATATATATATATATATATATATATATATATATATATATATATATATATATATATATATATATATATATAGAGTGTCATTTTAAATAGTTACCCAAATATACAAAAAACGTTTTCTTTAAAAAAGAAAGTATTTTAAAGCGTTAACTTGTGTAAGTGTTAATTTTGTTTTAAATAAGAAAAAACAGTTAAAACCTTGTGAATAAATAAAAACCAAGTTTCTTTTTGTGATAAAAGTAATTATAATAAATATATAAAAATATAAACTATTAATTAAAAAATAAAACGTATAAAATATAATGCAAATTTTAAATTATTATCATAACAAATTCTTAATTCACTTTTAGCATCTCATTTTCCCGCTAAAACTATTTTACCGCTAAATTTAAATTATGGTAAAACCATTATGAGAAACTATATAAAATGTAAAATGTGTTTATTTTATATTATATTGTATTAAAATTTCAATAAAAAATTGTCTCTGTTAAAAATTTCAATTTTAATATATTTTAATATGTAATATTTAAAATTATTGTAAAACATTGTTTCCTGCTTTAAATAGATAAAATTTTATATGTTATTTCATTATGATTTTATAGAGCTTTAATAATAGTAACTTTGTACAACATAATAAAGTGGAAAACCATCTACTTTTCCTTACACCTTTTCATTATTGAGATAATTTTCAGAAGGTATAGAAAAAGTAGTCAACTTTCACTTTATCCCAGGAGCCAGAAGAAGAAACCGCCACAACAGCCGAACTGTTCAAAGAAGAAGACATCCCAAGCAGAACCCCAAAAGAAGCTGCTCCTACAAGAAATAGTTCCAACGCCTCTGCTACCAAAAGGAAACCCAGTTTGGCAGCCCATTTGCCCTCGACTGTGGTTCCTCCTTTGAAGTAGCCTTCCATCTGAGGCTACAGACGTTCCACAGGCCTGAAGAGAAGTGGTGGCTACCACACGACTACCAGTCGGCATTCCACAAGGGGACTTTCAAAACACCCAGCCTCCTGATCTATCCCCCTTCGCTACAACAAAGTGTAGTGACCTCCTGGACCATACATTGGTCACAACAGAGATAATTAGGTCACTATATATATATATATATATATATATATATATATATATATATATATATATATATATATATATATATATATATATATATATATATATATATATATATATATATATCATTCTTTAGAACCACTAACTAAACTCATGGGTCGAAACAATATTGCAACTATTAAAGTCTTCCATACCAGCGGGATTCAAACCCTGGTCTCTTGGATCGTAAGCAAGTGTTTTCCCCTGCCCCAAGACGGTACAAAATGAGGTCGCCCTGGAAAGTTTCATGAAATACTATCATGCTAGTGGTTCTAAAAATAATGATATTTAATTAGTCTGCGAAAGAGGGATAGAACTGGCCTCGTTGTCCTCTTGTCATGGTGCGGTCGGTGGGGTCCGTTGGGAGTTTAGCATGATAGTATTTCATGAGACTTCCAAGCGTGATCCAAGAGACCAAGGTTCGAATCCCAGCGATATAGCAGACTTTAATACTTGAAATATATATATATATATATATATATATATATATATATATATATATATATATATATATATATATATATATATATATATATATATATATATATATATATATATATATATATATATATATATATATATATTTGTGAGTGCGCGTGTCGAAAATGATGGAAGGGAGTTTTTTATTAAAATGTTAGAGTCTATTGTCTACTATTACTTATCGCTGTACTTGTTCAATACCCGTAGCATAAAAATTATGAACGTTCAACACGATTATTATATAGTGATTTTTTTTTCTTTCCAATGTGAATTAGAAAGTTTAAAAGTTATTACAGTTTGGAAGTGCTTTGAAAGGAAATATACAATCAAATGAACAAACCTCAAAATTTGCAATCAATGAATTGATTTTATTTTAAACAAATAAAGAGACACCCTACTTACTGAATTTCCGATTTGAGATTCCGGAGAACCAGAATTATAAGCTAAAAAATTTCTTGGTACAATAGAAGTTGGTCATATATTTTAACCCAAATACTGTCAAAAACTTCTAATGAGAAGAGATTCAGAGCTTAAGAGCATTGTGTCTATTTGATTTCATAAAAAAATCCTATGATGATTATTAACAGTACCAGTGACCACGTAATTAGCCCATAGGCCCATTTAGGTGCCATCTTCAACATTATTAATAGAATGGCATTAAAAGTAATATTTATAAGCAATTTTTTTTTGCTATATCGAAATGAAATTAATATTACATAACGTACAAGTTCAGACTAGGCGTATTTATTATTAAATTAACTTAATAGTGAATGCAATTAATTTTTAAAGAAATTATTTATATATTTCGTGATAGCGAGGACAGAGAGTGCTCGCGATAAGACAATTTTTGTCTCATATAATTTTAATTCTTTCTTTGAGCTATAGATTATATAGCCCATATTTTGAACTTGTTCTTTTTCACTTATATTTCCATTCACTTTTGTTTATTTTCCATCTTTTCCTTGCTAAGGTCTTCGCTCTTAGTTGCTCTTTGACGCCATCTTTAAGTCTCTCTATACCCTGTCTTTTCTTGTTTCTTTGTCCTTCTACAACATGATCTAAAAACTCTTTTGGGTATTTTTTTTAATCCATCTTGTGTAGATGTTGAAATCCAATACTTCTGCCCTTCCTATAGACTCTTCCATCTGAAATTGGTCGAGAGCCGAAATTTCCCTCACCGTTTCCGCACCATCTCTTTTGCAAACATCGAGGACCTCACAGGACAGTAACATTGGAGTTGTGTGTTTATTGTGTGTTTCTTGTGGAATTGTACCACTATGAAAGCAACGTACATAGCACCGATACATCGGTCGATGGTAGTTCCATTCTCCCTTTTTCGATGATACCCGAGTTTCCACAAACTTTTTTTTCCTCCTTCTCACGTTTCAAAACGACGCACAAACTGGTTTTTAGTCTTTTAGTTTCAATTCTTTCAACCTTTTCCTTATTTTCTAGTCAAACACCCTCGTTTGGCACCCACATTGTACAGATAGAAAAGTATGAACTCAAACAATTAATTATTAAAGATTTTGAAGTAACTTCTTTTTGATTTTTCACACCCACACACACACTATATATATATATATATATATATATATATATATATATATATATATATATATATATATATATATATATATATATATATATATATATATATATATATATATATATATATATATATATACTTTTTATATCTCCTCAAGTGACCAAAGACCAGAGATCTACCAACTTCCACCATGATTGGGTAAATACCAAAAACCTAATCAAGTTAAAGGAAGACAAGTCTCGATACAAGGCGTTTGAAAGGGAAGTTGAGAGAACAGATAACGGAAGTGAATTCCAGACTGCACCAGTAGCTACATGTAATATTGAGCATAGCGGTTAAATATAGGGTCAAGAGAGTTTGACAGAGAAAGGATGAAACTGTGTTTAGAGTTGTGTCGCATAAACACTTCTTAATGGAGGAAGTGTGTGAGGGAGAGTTCGGAAGGACAATGTCCGTTGCAATATTTATAATGTGACGCAACAGTTCGGCTGATAGAAAGAGATTACAGAGAATCAGTGAAAGCGAGAAAGGATTTATATATATATATATATATATATATATATATATATATATATATATATATATATATATATATATATATATATATATATATATATATATATATATATATATATATATATATATATATATATATATATATATATATATATATATATATATATATATATATATATATATAATGTGCATAAAAAAAGTAGAAGGAAAAAGCTCATGACTTCCTTTGGAATGAGTGTCTTGATAAACCCTCATTAGTTTTCTTTTGCTTCACGACGCTTCACGAGCTTGACCTGGGGTTATTTTTTCAGGGGGGGGGAGGGGGGTTACCTTCTCCTCATCCAGTGTTCTAATGTTTAGTTTTATATATAATTAGTATTTTTCTCTTTTTACATGCAAGAAAGTATTCCTAATTGCCTCTAGTATAATGTAGACTTAAGTGTTATTATATATATATATATATATATATATATATATATATATATATATATATATATATATATATATATATATATATATATATATATATATATATATATATATATATATATATATATATATATATATATATATATATATATATATATATATATATATATATATATATATATATATATATATATATATATATATATATATATATATATATATATATATATATATATATATATATATATATATATATATATATATATATATATATATATATATATATATATATATATATATATATATATATATATATATATATATATATATATATATATATATATATATATATATATATATATATATATATATGTATATATATATATATATATATATATATATATATATATATATAATATATATATATATATATATATATATATATATATATATATATATATATATATATATATATATATATATATATATATATATATATATATATATATATATATATATATATATATATATATATATATATATATATATATATATATATATATATATATATATATATATATATATATATATATATATATATATATATATATATATATATATATATATATATATATATATATATATATATATATATATATATATATATATATATATATATATATATATATATATATATATATATATATATATATATATATATATATATATATATATATATATATATATATATATATATATATATATATATATATATATATATATATATATATATATATATATAATATATATATATATATATATATATATATATATATATATATATATATAAGTACTGTAATCTCTGCCCAACTCTTAATAAAATGGAAAGCCCGAACATTTTCTTCCCAGATTAAGTTAGTTCTTAAGAGAAACACAAAATGAATCAGTTTTGAATTCTTAAGGAAAGAAAGTGTTAGAATAAGTAAAACCTGTAAAGCAAATTACAATCTCCTAAAAAAGTAATCAACCTTTTCACTCTTCAATTACAATCTTTTATCATTTTTGTCTTCTTTTATTAGTCAAAGCTAAATAAAAGATAACTCTACAGTTTCTTTATAAAACGCTTTTTCCAAATCAAGTTCAACTATATATATATATATATATATATATATATATATATATATATATATATATATATATATATATATATATATATATATATATATATATATATATATATATGATCTAAAAAGGTCAGAATTGCAGAATTTGAGAAAAATCTGGAACAATGGCAAGTTAAAGTTCAACATGTTCCAAAATAAGGCGTTTAAAAGTGTAATTAAAAAGAAGTTCAAAAAATTAAGTAAAGAGAGAATGTTTCATAAATGTAACACAGGCGTACATGTAAGATTGAACATAACGATAAAGTCTGGAACCCTCGGAATGGAAGAGGTAAGCGAATGGAGAGTTTATAAGAACAATGTTTGTTGCAATAACAATGGAGCAAAGAATGTGACAAAAAAAATTGTCGTTAAGAAAGAGAGAGAGAGAGAGAGATTGAGAAGCAAAAAGTACTAGATTCCATCTCTTCAAAGACTGCTGTGTGAATGGAACTGACTCAGATGTGTATTTAATACTTTATACAGTGGTGAAAGACATTTCTGTGAGAAGACATTAACTGTGATGGTGTAATCAAAATTTTAAGGCGTTTCAGAACACCCAACCTCTTAGAATCTTGTTTAGAAAGAGATCTTTCAGAAAGATTACGAAAAAAATAAACATCTAGAATACAGACAAAGGTTTCATTTAGGTGATTTCAATAGAAATGAAAGTGTTATGTGTAAGATTATGTCGAGAAGAAATATGAAGGTTCTGTTTCTCTAAGATCACACCTCATGAATGAGTTACCTGACATTGTGTGAAAGTCTTTCAAAATGAAAAGAATTCCTGAAGAGTGGAGTCATTGGCATAGAAGTGGATAGGTATTAAAAGATATAAAGAGGTAGTTATTAAGAGTTGAAGACTGCACAGAACCTTAAAGAGCATCACTGTTAATAGAGATAAGAGATGAACGATATTCGTCTACAACAACTATTGTAAATAAGACTAGAAAGAAAATCAAAGAGGGAATGACAAATAATAAAAGAGGGACGTTAAAAATCAAAGCTTTGTGTCAGATTCTATCGAAAGCTTTTGATATGTTCAGCGTTACAACAAAGGATTCATCGAATTCCGAAGAGCAGAGATCAAGAGTCAGAGAGAAGCTAAGGAATATCACCTGCCGAGCGCTCCTTAGGGAGTCATTTTAGATATAAGATATAAGACAAGAACATTTTAGATGCTTCCAAAAGTTGTTGTTATGGAGACCTCGCATCAAAGAAACACTAAAATGAAATTTGAATAAAAAGAGACATAAAACGTATTTCATAAAATAGTAACGTATTGTTTTTAATGTAATCTCGTATATTAGTAAAACGTCTTATGCATAACGTCATAAAGTCAAAATTTAACATATATTAAGTAAATTTTGGTAAAATAAAGTCAGGTGAAACGAGATTCACTTAAATAGAAATGGTTCTATTTTTTGTTTCTGTTTCACAAGTAAATTAATGTAATATAAGTGGTAAAATGAGTTATAATCACGATTTTAACGTCCTACTTCCGTTAATCATTGAAAACTCAGAAAAATTGTACATTTATAACATTTACAAGTAATGCAATGCAATGCAATGGATACAAAGTTATTATCTATTTCGATGCCTCTACCACTTTATCAATGAACTCAAAAATCCAGTTCTGGTTTGCATATTAAAAACAAAGTGTTTTTTTTAAACATTACGTTAAAATGGTTACTAAACTGATCACTGACCTCAATGAAGTTGAGAGTTCTTTTTCCTTTGAGATTTATTTACTGTTATGCTCACTTTATAAAGATCATACTTTTCCTTGCTGAAATTACCGTTCTCATATCTGTGGAGTCTTTAGTTTAATTCATCTTCTTTTGTAGAGTTGAATCAAAACCCAAACAACTAATAAACCGTCAATTATTTCCAACACTCTTGACTCTTTATCACAGCTAGGTGACTTTGGCATTCTATGTCCTTTCTATATGTAATACAATGGTAGGTATTCGAGGGAGGTGGTTCAATCATCGTTGCTGCAAACTTACAATACAAAAGCTGCATCGCTTTCATACTAATTTTCAACTCTGGGTTGTGTCAATGTTGTATACCCTCCTGTCCAGTCACTTTTGTTCTGTGGAATTCATCGTCAGCAGTTGTTTTTTTAGTGGTATTTAAAATCTCTCACTCATATATATATATATATATATATATATATATATATATATATATATATATATATATATATATATATATATATATATATATATATATATATATATATATATATATATATATATATATATATATAAAAGGGGGTGTGCTCCAGACTTTACCAGTAGAGTGCATTAAGATTGAGCATAGCGGTTAAGTCTTGGGTCAGAGAGTTGAACAGAGAAAGGATGAGACTGTGCAGAAAGATGTTTCGCACGATCCCTTCTCAAAGGAGGAGGTATGCGGCTGAAGAGTTCAGAAGAGCAGTGCCCACTGTAATAGCGATACTATGGAGAGAGTTACGCAACAATTTGGCTGGCAGAAAAGACTGGAGAGAATTACTTAGAGCGGAAGAGTTGATTAGGAAAAAGTTCTAGACTCTACCTTTTCAAGGAGATCTGTATGGGTCGAACCGTCCCAGATGTGTGAGGCGCACTCCGTATAGTAGCGAACAATGTCCCGAAAAAGAGCAAGCAACCGTGGTAGAATAAAGAAATTCTAAAGGCGCCTCTGAACACCTAACCTCTTAGAAGTTTGTTTAGAAAGAGAAGCAAAGTGATCTTTCCAAAACTGATCACGAGAAAAAAACAAAAAAACAAAAAAAAAAAACAAGAATATTAAGGAGAGATGAAGGTTTGAGTTGTATGCTTTCAAAGATCCCATAGTTGTGTGGAAGGTTGTGTCGAGTAAAGAGATGGAGGAACTGAGTTTTTGAGGCATTGAATACGACCATGATTTCTCTCTCCCAATTTGAAACACGAGATATATCAGAGGTCAATTGCTCCTAGGCTACTCTTCTTGCGTCTAATAACTGTAGTTGGGAGGGGCGTCTTTTAAACTGAGAGAAGTAATGAAGGGTGGAATAATCTGCATTGGAGCGGATAGGAGATGAAGTGTCAGAGAGAAGTTCATTAAGGAAAAGTAAAAAAAAAAAAATACTATTAATAGATTTAAAGGATGAACGGTGGCAGCCTACAACAGCTGCAATAGAACGACCGGAAAGGATATCAGAGAGAAGGTCAAAGAGAAAAGGATAGATTCCGAAGAGTCAATTTAGTTTGTGCAAGACTCTATCGAAACCTTTCGAAAGCTTTTGCTGTCCAGTGCTACAGAAAAAGCTTCACCGAAATGCCGAAGAGCCGCGGTCCAAGGTTCAGAAAGAAGGGAAAGAAGATCACCAGTAGAGCGTTTTTTACGAAAGTCATACTGGTGATCAGAGATAAGATTAAAAGAATTCAGATGTTTTCAAATCTTCCTGTAATTAAGAATAGATTAAAAAACTTTAGAAAGAACGGAGGTTAAAAAATGTGTTGAGAGGGGTCTCAATTTTTCGGTACAGG
The DNA here is from genome assembly GCA_009176605.1 of Armadillidium nasatum. Classification (NCBI taxonomy): domain Eukaryota; kingdom Metazoa; phylum Arthropoda; class Malacostraca; order Isopoda; family Armadillidiidae; genus Armadillidium; species Armadillidium nasatum. The sequence continues at coordinate 231,808 of SEYY01006005.1, read as the reverse complement.
TTGGATGAGCTCACGTTTCCAGCACATAGGCTAAGGTTGATGTAGAAAAACATAGACGAAATAATTTACCAAGGCAAGGTGCAATTTCGGTTGGACAAGTGTGAAGAACCACAGGAGTGATACCATCAGAACTGTACCCCTTCTTAGTGATAAACTCTGTTAGAGCAGAATTGACATCTTTAGAAGAAATTACAATTTCAGGCTTAAAAGAGTTGGAGGGGTTGAAGAAGTAGGAATAGCTCCGGAATCGTCTAAGGTTGAATTAGAGGCAAAAGTTTGAGCGAAGAGGTCAGCTTTAGAGAAAGACAAAACGGCAGTTTTACCGTCAGAGTATGAGGGAAAGAGTAAGAAGCAAAATCAGAGTTGACATTTTTTGCAAAATACCCAGAAAGGGCATGTGAAAGATTTTTCCATTTACAACGGAGAAATGGTGGATGAGGGGCATTGTTTGGATGTCGCCCTTTCAAGGATCTTCGAAACAACTTTTTGCTTCGCCATTTTTTTTTTTTTAAAGTTAATGTACCAATAAGCGCTTGTAAATTTGTGAGAACATGTGTAGGGAAAGGGGAGAAGTGGTAGCTGGAACATAAACACTCCAATACTAGAGACCTTCTGAGATGGCGAATCGCGAAAACGGACGAGCAAAAGGGAAAAGAAGTCAAATGGAATGGTCTTACCCCGCTGGTTAAGCCCAGTGGAGGAACTTTTATTTTCGGACGGCTATACGTCTTCTCTCTTTTTTTTATATATATATATATATATATATATATATATATATATATATATATATATATAATATATATATATATTATATATATAATATATATATATATATAATATATAAATATAATATATATATATATATATATATATATATATATATATATATATATATATATATATATATATATATATATATATATATATTATATATTATATATATATATATATATAATTTTTTATAAATAAGCACAAAGAATCGGGATCTGAGCTGAATAGTCAAAGCAATCTTTGATCAAGTCACCAGCCCCGATGTATTTATTCCATTGCACACATACATACACACACACACACACACACACACATACACGCACTTACATATTAACACACTGACAAACAAATCATTAAAAATTTCTTAGGTTAAAAATGTAATTTGTAGATAGAGGTGAAATTATTTAGCGTTACAAGATCGGTTTAACCTAATTCTTTTCTTTTAAAATAAGTAAAAGACTTGAACTAATTCGCGTTAATCTTTTTTTGGTGTCTAAATTATTCTTCTTTTCCTTCTTCACACAAATCTTTTGAACTCTCTCATGACAGTGATGGAGTGAAGTTTTTGCCGAGGTATTTTAAGGACATGGGTCGCTTCATTATAAGAAAGAAGTTCGACCGTCCTTTCATTGCAGGGCTTTCTTCTCACGCTCCACGGATGAATCAATGCTTTAACAATAGATATCATACAACAAGATCATTTTCTCTAAATTCTCGTTTCGTTGGCGAGCAAATTTGTTCCTCTGAAGCTCTGTTCTTTTTTTTCGATAATTCTTTCTTCTTTATACGGAGACACAATGTGAGGCAGTTTATTGCATACGCGTACTCATGCTGAGCTTCTTCTTGCATGCCTTTTCAAACGCAAACATACAAAATCCCTCTTTATTACTAATATATAATATATTAATATATATATATATTATATATATATATATATATATATATATTATATATATATATATATATATATATATAATATATATATATATATATATATATATATATATATATATATATATATATATATATATATATATATATATATATATATATATATATTATATATATTATATATTATATAATATATATATATATATATATATGAGTAGAAGGGGTTCTTTTAATGAGAGAGATAGTGAAAATTTGTAGGGGTACGTATGATTCAAATGAAATGGAACGAAGGAGCGCTGATCACCCAACGCGGTCTCCAAACGGTTCTAAAATACATCAACGTAGAAACACAAAACGTTTCAATTAATCAGAGAGAGAATTACTCCCGCCTGACTCCGTTCATTCGCTTGTTCGTTCGTCCGTTCGTTCGACGCTTGAATTTTTCACTGTAAATTCCAATGCAAATGTTCGCTTTAATATAGAATAGAGCAAAGGAAAAAGTTCCAGAGTCTAATCTCACGGGTGCATTATCTTAATTAACTATATATAAATATGTCGCGTAAAAATAGAACTTTTTTCCTTTTTTTTTTTTTTTTTTTTTTGAAACGGAGAGAAAACTAACACGAAATTTATTTATTCTTTTATTTCATTATTTATTTATTTATTTATTATTTCTTAGAGTCATAAATTTTCATTTTTTTTTCACAAAAAGTTCGCAAAACTAAACTCCTAAAATTCGTTGCTAAAATGTTTCCGCCTTTGAAGCACGAAAAAAAAAAAAAAAAAAAAAAAATTCTTCGTTACATAAAAGTGCTTCGCATTTGTGTCTTCTGTGACTGATTCACCTTACGATAATCCTTTTAATGGATTAATCCATTATGAATTTTGAGACGCTCCAAAAGGCGTCTTATTCAAAGGTCGACTTTGAATACTTTACTTATCACTTTTAGATCAAACTTTTTATCAAAGTTTTATTTCAAAATGTATAAAACTGATTACGTACATTTAAAATACGTACAGAAATTTACTGTTTCAGTCTCTTTACACTTGTTATGAGAACCTGGAACATGACTTCCTCAAAGGAGGATGTATAGGTCTAGAAAATTTAGTGTGTGTTGAAAAAGGCGTAGTATAAAGAGAATAAAACAACATATTGGAATCCCCTCCCTCTATTGGGAGGGGATCCTATCAGACTAAAAAAAAGTAATGAAGGGTGGAATCGTCGGCATAGGAAAGAATAGGAGATGAAGCAATAGAGAGAAAGACGTTAACCAAAGGTAGAAAAAATGTTGAGAACCCTGAGGAACACCATTATTAGTGGATTTAAAGGGTGAATGGTGACTGTCTACAACAGCTGCCATAGAACCGCCGGAAAGGAAATCAGAGAGAAGGATAGATTCCGAAAGTGGAAGTTTGGATATCAAACCGCTGTGTTAAGCTCTATCGAAGGCTTCCGGAAGATCCACCAAAATGTCAAAGAGTGGAGAACCAAGGGTCAAAGTGAATGGAAAGAAGAACACCATTAAAGCGTTATTTTACGAAAATCATTCTGGCGATCAGAGGTAAGATTTGAAGCATTGAGATGTTTCCATATCTTAATATTATGGATGGATTTTAAACTTTTGAAAGCACGGAGGATAAAGAAATGAGACGGTAGTTAGAGGGTTGAAAAAGTAGATATATGTTCTGGAATCGTCTAATGTTGAATTAGAGGCAAATGTTTTTGCGAAGAGTTCAGCTTTAGTAGAAGGCAAAATGGCAGTTGTGTAGTTACAAGATACAAGATAAGGTAAAGAGGAAGAAGCAAAGTTTGATGTGACATTTTTAACAACATGCCAGGAAGTGGGTGAAAAAAAGGAACCAGAAAGAGTATTGCATTTTCTACGGAGAAATGAGTTTTTGGTGTTACGGAAAATGAATTTTGTACGATTCTAGGTTGAAATACAAGTCGTATGAGTTCTGCAGTTTAAAGAAGACGGTAATCCCTGAAAGTAGCATTCCTGTTGCAAATAGTACGAGAATAAGTAAAGTTAAATCAAGGTTCGAAGGTTTAGTAGAAGGGAAAGGATATAGATGGTATCCTCCATTCCAAAGAAAATCACCTCGATAATACCCTTTTCACACTCCGTGGGACCTCTCTCCCTGAAGTAATAATAATCATTCCACGAAAAATCAAAGAAGTACGAAAGTAAGTCCGACCTGCTTGAGGTACTGAAATGTCACAAACGTTTCCTCGCAATAGGCGAGGATCTTTCTTATGGAAGACTTGAAAAGATAGAAGAGGATACAGAGATAAAAAAGTGATAATATTAACCCATAGGTGAATAGAGCTTAACAGTATAAGGAGAAGGATTAGAAGTTCAAAAAAGGTCTAGGAAGTAGAGATTCTTCTTCAAGGCGATAAGGTATACGAGCTGCACCAACTGCTCAAGGTCGTTTTGGATAGCGAACTGGAAGGCACGTTCACCAACTGCATCATGAGAACTAAATGAAAGTTATTAGAGGTAGTGAACATTGAAATCACCTAATATGATGATTTCAAAGAAAAGAAAAGTGAGAATGTTCTTTATTTTGGATTATAATAGTCGAAGAATTTAGGATAAGCAGCAGAATTAGGAAATAAATAAAGAGAACAAAAGAGTTTAGCAATAGAATGACTTTTTTTTCACTATTTTTACTTCGATTGATTGGTAGGTAGTAGTATGGCGTTTTTCATAACTTGTTGACTGTGATTTGTTTTGTTTCAGAAATGGATATTTTTGTGAATAATAATATAGTGTAAGTCAATGCTTGAAGGGGTCTGAGCTATGGTTAAGAGTGGTGTAGTTGTAAATCTAGGTAAATGCATATTAAGTGGCAGGTTAGTTTCTTGAGTTATTTCTATGCGTATGTTGTGTGTAATAAGGATTTTTGTGTAGTCCTTCATGTTTTTTTTTTATTGAATTGATACTTAGTTGCAATATGTTTAAAGAGATGTGTAGGTGGAAGATTTGCATTTCAGCGTGTAGTTTTTCGCACATGTAGCAGGACCATATTTGAATAAATTATTAAGGGAAGGTAGGTTGGCAAATCCTATTGGGAACCAACATGATAAATTATTACACAAGACAGTGGTCAATCCTCAAGTGCATGATTTATTGCATTGGAGTAGACATATACCACGGGTTCAGGTTTTGATTCTCTTTTGCAGGCTATTAAATGGGAAAAGGATGAGAACGCTGTCTCTATGAACTCCCGAAGTGGGGTATACTTTCCAAAAACTATGACAGTGACGGTCCCTTTGGCCATGCCCATGGAAGGGTTCAAGGAGTGGCGGGCATTTCTCCAAGGTCTTTCCAGAACTTCCTTTTTTGATTCTCTTACTGAGCCTTTTTCTCTTCGTCTTCTTCAGTTTCTTTCCTATTTTCCTATGCCATGTGAGATTATTTCGGCTTCTGCAGAAAAACCACAAGAGGAAGAAACACGTTGGAACCCTCTCTCTCTCTCTCTCTCTCTCTCTCTCTCTCTCTCTCTCTCTCTCTCTCTCTCTCTCTCTCTCTTCTATATATATATATATATATATATATATATATATATATATATATATATATATATATATATTATATATATATATATAAATATTATATATATGGGTAGTTAGGTAAATGAAGAGGGAAGGGTAGGGTATTAGGATGAGTAGTGAGGAGGGAGAATGTGACGTAAATATTCTACTGTTTGCTGATGATGAGGCGTTTATAGCGGATTGAGAATGTTGGTGAAAGATTTGAAGGGAAATGTGCGGACAAAGGATTGGGGATAAATCCCGCAAAATGTAAAGTAATGAGGATTGAGGGTCAGGGGGTAGTTATGAGAGGGGAAGAGATTGGAGGAGGTGGAAGAATTCAAATATTTGGAAATGTTGGTGGAAAGAAATTGAGGGATAGAAAAGGAAATAAATAATAGTGGTGGAAGGGATTGAAGTGGTGGGGGGATTAAGGGAAGTATGGAAGAAAGGGAAAACGTCAATGGAAATTAAGGTTCGAATGTTTGAGTGTATGTGTTTGCCATCTGTAATGTATGGATGTGAAACATGGATGATGAATGCTCAGGTGAGGAAAGGATTGAATTGAATGTATTTGAGATGAAGGGACTGAGAGCGATATGTGGTCTGAGAAGGGCAGATAGGATCAGAAACGAAAGAATAAGGGAGATATGTAGATGGAGGAGGGGAATGATTGATAAAGCAGAGGAGTGTGTACTAAGGTGGTTTTGGCATCTTTGTAGAATGGATCAAGACAAGATGTTGTGCCGAATGCTTAAATTCGACGTTAAGTGAGGTAGAGGGAGAGGAAGGCCAAAGAGTGGATGGATGGATGAAGTGAGGGAGATTTTCAGTGGAAAAGATTTGAATTTGGAAGAAGGCAGGAGAGTTGCAGAGGACAGAGAGAGGTGAAGGGATGTGGTATGTATGTACGTGTGTGAAGGAAGAGAAAAAGAAAAGAAAAGTGAAAAGTATATATATATATATATATATATATATATATATTATATATATATATATATATATATTATAATATATATATATATATATAATATATATATATATATATATCCTTTTTTAATTTAACCGATGACAATAAATTAAAACCAAATCTATTTCTATGCAGCAATTTTTGTTCCTCTTTCGTCAAATTTATTTTCAGAAGATATCTTATTATTATTTATTTACAACTAATTTTCTAAATATATATATAATGTGATTTCTTGCCTATTCCCTCCATCTCCTCCTAATATTCCCCCCAAATACCTATATCTCTCCACTTTCTTTATCTCAATTCCTTCTATTAATACCCTCAACTCCTCTCCTCCCACCTCTCTCTCTCTCTCTCTCTCTCTCTCTCTCTCTCTATTTGATGCAGTGAAGTCGCTTTTGAGATCCTTCAACAGATTATTACATGACGAACTATCTTCTTAGATATTATTATTATTATTATTATTATTATTATTAAGTTGTATTAGAGAAGTTGAATGTTAAGTAGTGCCATTACACTATATTCGTTATTTAAGGAGAGCAAAAACTGAACATATAAGATATGCCTTTACTATTTTGAGAGGCAAAAAATTTGTAAATTTAAGAAACGGTATTTCCAGGTTAGTGAGTTTGCTCTGAGGTAATTTGCATTGGATCGAATTTCCCTCTTACAAGGGTCTACAAGGGTCTACAAGGGTCTAACAAGGGTCTACAAGATCACGGCAATTCTGTTTTAAGATTTTTCGGATCGTTGGTTCGCAGCTAATAAAATAATTGATAATAGAATATGCTCATCTCTTCTTCTTCTTCTTCTTCTTCTTCTTCTTCTTCTTCTTCTTCTTCTTCTTCTTCACAAATGCTTCAGTACGATTTTGTGGATCTTTTTCTATTGGCGAAATTTCATTAGGGAATGGGCTATAGAACGAAATTTATTTAGTATAAGGTCATTTAGAATATGCATTATATATATTATTATATATATATATATATATATATAATATATATATATAATATATATATATATATATATATATATATATATATATATATATATTATATATATATATATATATACATATATATATATATTATATATATATATATATATATATAATATATATATATATATATATATATATATATATATATATATATATATATATATATATATATATATATATATATATATATATATATATATATTACAGTTCTCAGACAGATCACTGGCAAAGCCCTATTGAAGGAGGCAGTTTTAAAATGATAAAAGGATAAGAGCCCCTACAATTTTCATCTAATGCAAGTTTCGCAGGTGAGCACAGGCTTGAGCTTTAAAGTAATTGAAATTAAATTTGGAAGGAAACTCAGAAAATGAAAGAGAATTCCACAAAACAGAAGTGACTGGAAAGAAGGAAGCACCAGAGCTTACACGCCTTTTGTGAATACGCAATTACGCTGAAATTACTTATATCCACACAAAATTTATGCACAGACAATGCACTCTTTGTGCTACGAGGACGACGTTAATTAAGGTGGAGGTATACGAGTGGTCAGTTTTTTTCAAACATTTACCGATGTAAAAACTAAAGAACAAAGACAAGACACCAACATCGCGAAGCAAAGATAAAGGATCAAGTGAATTAGAATGAGCGGAACAGTTTACAAGTCTTTCAGCTTTTGACTCTACCCTCGACCTGAGTCACCCCAGACCTGAGAGCAGTACTCCATACAAAGAAAAATGAGACTTGAATTATTTGAGTAATTACGAAGGGGAAAAAATATCTCACCCTAAAGAGAACTCCCAGTTACTTTGAAAATGCACTATATATATATATATATATATATATATATATATATATATATATATATATATATATATATATATATATATATATATAATATATATATAATATATATATATAATTATATTAGAGGTGAGGCAGAAGATTTAAGGAGGTGGAAGAGTTCAAATATTTAGGAACGTTAGTGGAAGGAAAAGGGGATATGGAAAAGGAAATAAAGAAAACGGTGGAGGGAAGGAATGTTAAGGGAGGATTAGAGATAGTATGTAAGAAAAGGAGAATATCGAAGGATATAAAAGTAAGAATGTTTGGGTGTATGTGTTTGCCATCTGTAATTTATGGATGTGAAATATTGGATGATGAATGCTCATGCAAAAAGAAAGGTTGAATGTGTTTGAGATGAAGGTTCTGAGAGCGATTTGTAGTTTGAGAAGAGTAAATTGGAATAGTAACGAAAGAATTATGAGAGATGTGTGGATTGAGAAAGAGTATGATGGATAGAGCAGAGTAGAATGTACTAAGGTGGTTTGGACAAGTGTGTAGAATGGATGAGAACCGAAATGTGGGTATAGAGAGTACTTAGATCAGAGGTGGAGAGGGGAAGGGCGTGAGGAAGGTCAAAGTGATAATGGATAGATGGATTGCGGGAGATTTTTGAGGGAAGGAGTTTGAGTTTAGATGAGAGAAGGAGAGTTGCAGAGGACAAAGTGAGATGGAGGGCGGTGGTGAAAGGTAGAGTGTTTGAGGGAACTTCTGCGGGCACTATCCCATGAGAGTGGGAAAGGTGGAAAGTGTATATATATATATATATATATATATATATATATATATATATATATATATATATATATATATATATATTATATATATATATATATATATTATATATATTCTCCCAACAGATGAGAATAATCGGAGTTAGGTTATGTTAGTTTAATTCCTTAATTTCGATTAATAAATTTGGTTTGAAACTCATTTGGACCGTTGTGTGGACTGTTCTCTTTCGTTCAACAGAATTAAACATTTTGAAATTTTATCACTAGACTTCGTTCGGTTCTCACATTATTGTCAAAATACAAACAAACGCACCTCCTCACAGTGAGATGAGTTTTTTTTTTTTTTTTTTTTTTTCTCACGGGCCAAGCCCTTTTCAAGGAGGGGCAGAAATAAGAGAAATAAAGGTGGGCGCAGATGGAGGAAGATTAAATTCAGGAGGAAAAACAGATGATGGCAGAGAGTTCATATATATATATATATATATATATATATATATATATATATATATATATATATATATTATATATATATATATATATATATATATATATATATTATTATATATATATAATTTTTAGGTATCCTAATCCTGTAATTAATATTTTAAACTTGTCAAATCTTCTTTTGTTTTTGCATATTTTTAAAATTACTTCTCAAATTTTGATTTTTATCATTAATATTTTAATTATCTGAATTCATAAACTTGCACAATTCTTTTTGAAATTTTAATTTCAATTTCCGTTTGTGTTTTTGAAACAAACATTTCTTTCTATTTTTCTCACCTTTAATAAGTTTTTATTTTCCACATTGAGGTTTAAAATAATTATTTTTCTTTTACAAAACTTCAATTTAAATTTTTTTTTTTTTTTTTTTTAAATTGCTTACACCTTTTAACAATTTTTTTTTTATCAACTACTACTTTGAGAAATTTTGGATTAATTTTCAATTACTACAATTTTCAATTTTGAAATTTTGAATCCATTTCTGAATTCTACAATTTTAATATTTCAATTTTTGAATTTCGAATTCCAGTTTCTACTTTCCACTTTTGTTTGACATTTGAAATCTTTTCCCTTCTTCATTATAAAATTTAATTTTAAACCTAACCTTCACCATAAGGGGGGGGGGGTAATTTTATGATAATTGTATTTTAGAAAAATAAAACTCTGATTTATCACAGAGATATTTCATAATTCACAAATTCTTTTGAATTGGCGTCTTGCATCATTCCCCCTCAATTCTTCTTAAAATCCCCTCTCTAGTTGAACATTTCTCCTTTGTCAGCAAAATTCTTCAGCATCTCTCTTCAGTAACAAACAAAACCAACGCCTTGATAATCTTCTCTATAAAAGATTTCATTTTGGTCTTTCTCCTTCTTTTGTCTTCAGTCTTCGTAGAGTCAATCTGTATCTTTATTTAGTGATATATTTCAATGTGTTACGTTGTACAAGTAACTCAAGTACATACAACATCCTGTGTTGGTAACTATATTATATATACATATATATATTATATATATATATTTATTTATAAATATATATTACTCTTATTATTATTATTATTAATATTATTTTCTTTCTTTTAATATTCCACAGCAATTTTAAAACAACAAACGTGTGCTTTTTGTTTTTTTGTTTTTAAGTTGTTTTTTATGTTATTAACAATTTTAATAAATTTTTTTTAATTCTTGCTTTAAATTACTGACTTTTTAAAGTAATTGTTTTTATCAATAATTGCCATTTATTAATTGTTTTAAATTAACTAACATTTATCTAATTACCTTTGACCTTAATAAGAGAACTAATTCCTATAGGATAATTGACCTAAAAGTGAACTTATTTGTGTTTAATTAAATAAAACTATTTACTGTTACTACAGTGTATTTTTGACACATAAATTAACACTTATCATATAGCAATTTTTATATAAAATAATAAGGGTAAATACAGATAGAAAAATTAGAAAATATAATATAGGAGCGAAACTTTCTAAACAACTAACATTAAAATTTCTCTCCTTAGAAAAATAGGAACTAAGCAAGTAACTACCAACAACTTCTTATTTCCGTTTCGTATTTTATTAATTAATCCGTTTTGCATTTCTAAAAAATTACTTTACAAATTCACTTCTTACACTTATACTTATAAGAGCATACATCTTACATAACCCTAATAGAAATAATAATTATGGAATGATAAAAAAGTTTTTTCATATATATATATATATATATATATATATATATATATATATATATATATATATATATATATATATATATATATATATATATATATATATATATATATATATATATATATATATATATATATATATATATATACGTAATGGGGAAACAGTTGGATAAAGTCTACATTTGACTCAGAAATTTATGAATTTTGTCATTGAAGTTTGTGTATTTGAAGAGATTTTGTGGTTGGCAAATTACATTCTCCATTTTTCTCTTTCTAAACGAAGAACCAAAACACCAAAACAGGTTTTCTTAATTTTATTCACAGGTATTTTTCTCATGACTTCTTCGTGTTTTTAATTAACCTTACCGAATATTATAATAATAGTTAACTATATAAAAAAAACTTAATTTGCAAGACTTGAAAATCTTGAAACTTAATTTATAAAAGTAAATGACTGTTATTAACATTGTGGTCGAATTAATATGAATAATTTTTATGACACCATGATCGCTATTACAGAAAGGATGTGTATGGTTATATATATATATATATATATATATATATATATAATATATATATATATATATATATATATATATATATATATATATATATATATATATATATATATATATATATATATACATATATATATATATATATATATATATATATATATATATATATATATATATATATATATATATATATATATATATGTATGTGTGTGTGTGTGTGTGTGTGTGTGTGTGTGTGTGTGTGTGTGTGTTTTACTATGTTTATTAGAAGTGTGATGATATCGTGAAAGTTTAGTTTGGTTCCTTAGAAAAAATCGATTTGAGAATGCCGAAAAATAGTTAATGAAGAAGAAACAGGATTTCTCAATGAGATTCCCTCCAAAAGCGTACAAGACATTCTCAGCATCAAAACCCAAAACCAATTTGGAATTTAGGTCAAGAATTAAAGGTTTGAGAACCACGGAACCAAAACTCGTAAAATGGGTTAAATTACCTTTTACCTGTATGATGAAGGAAGGTTAAAAAAAAGAAAAAAATAGTTGGTCTGTTTCAAATTTGAGGATACCACAAAAGGCTTTAAAAAAACTATATAAAAAAGGTATAATTAAATAACGAAAAAGTCTATATATTTCAAGGTAGAAACTCTTGGATTGGCTGAAGAAACTATCCCTCACCAGAGCATTTACCAAAACATGAAAGTATATATATATATATATATATATATATATATATATATATATATATATATATATATATATATATATATATATATATATATATATATATATATATATATATATATGACCTTGTCTAGAAGATGACCCCATTCCATTTTTAATGTGTCTTACCTAACCTAACCTAACGTAACCTAATCAAATTTAATGTACCCAAACTTAGCCTAATCTAACATATCTAAAATCTTTCCAAAATAAATAATCAAACATACTTGTGAGCATTCTCTAGACAAGGATATAATTAATATATATATATATATATATATATATATATATATATATATATATATATATATATATATATATATATATATATATATATATATATATATATATATATATATATATATATATATATATATATATATATATATATATATAATAAGTGACTTAACACTGACACCAAAATTAAGAATGGATATCTCAATAACTGTTTGAAGTAAATACTTTAAAAATTGAATTAATTGAAAGAGGTTTGTTTATTCCATTGTTTGATAGTCATACGACCATATAATGACCAGAATTTAATTTCAAAAAAATATTTACCAACAAAAAAAAAGTTGTGCATTTTATTAAATATGTCGTCCTTTCATTCTTTTAATTAAATTTCTTTGAATTTATGGCCTTTAGGCCAAGTTCTGAACTTTTAAAATTTAATTTAATATCCAATAAATGGTCCAATCTGTCCTCCGGTAAAAATGGTCCAATCTGTCCTCCGGTAAAAATGGTCCAATCTGTCCTCCGGTAAAGTCAACCACAGACTCTGCTTTTGCCTTCCAATTTGAAGTTGCTTTTGAGTTCGTTCACGTGAACTCTTGTCAATTTCTCTTTCAAGTTTTGCTTAAAAAAATTATCAGTTCTTATTTTGGATTTCTATTTGGAAAATTCTCTTTATTAACGGAGACCTTTTTTTTCCTTTGGGAATCGCTTCTACAATACTTTTAACAGAATATTCAATTTTTTATGGATTTATTTTTCTTCGTAATCAATTTAGAACATTAAATTGGCATAAATCGATTGAGACAAGTAATAAACATTTAAAAAGAAAAGAAGGTTAATTATTTGATTGCATTTTTAATTCCATGTATGCAATGGCCAATCAGATATTTCTTGTCAAAATTAGTACCGTATATATATATATATATATATATATATATATATATATATATATATATATATATATATATATATATATATATATATATATATATATATATATATATATATATATATATATATATATATATATATATATATATATATATATATATATATATATATATATATATATATATATATATATATATATATATATATATATATATATATATATATATATATATATATATATATATATATATATATATATATATATATATATATATATATATATATATATATATATATATATATATATATATATATATATATATATATATATATATATATATATATATATATATATATATATATATATATATATATATATATATATATATATATATATATATATATATATATATATATATATATATATATATATATATATATATATATATATATATATCTAGTGTGCAAAAAGTCAAGGATTTATTAAATTCAATCAAAGTTGGAGAAAATTTCGGATCTAAGTGTTAAATTTGAGGCTGATATTTCCCCATACAAGTTTGCAAGTGAAAGAAAGTTAGGAAAATAGATAAAAAGAGCGTGTTTCAAACTAAACCAGTAGAGTACACGTTAGATTAAGAATAGTGGTTAAAGTCTAACATCAAAGAATTGGACAAAGAAAAGGTGAGACTGGGTAGAAGGGCGTGTCGCAAGAGAACTTCTCAGTAGAGATGGTATACAACTGATTCAGAAGATCAATATCCATTGCTATAACGATATTAAAGAGAGAATGGGGCTACAGTTTGACGGGAAAAAAGAGACTGGTGAGATTAATGAGAAAGCAAAAGTTGAAAAGACTAATATTCCTAATGTCCCAAGATTTCACCTAACCTAACCAAAAATCCATTAGACTTCAACTTTTAAAAATGTGAGTGGAACCACTCAGGTGTCTGAGGTATATTTAATGCAGGTGTGTAACGAGACTCCTCTAAAGAGTATGATGTTGGAATGGAATGACGTAATTCGGAGAGCGCCTAAAAACACCCACCCAATTAGAAGCATGTTTCCAAATAATTTGATCCTTTCAAAGAAGATCACGAAAATTAGAAACACGAAAAATATTAAGAGCAGACAAAGGTTTTATATGTGCATTTTCCAAGATGTTATAGTTGTATGAAAGAATATGTCTTTTGGAAATATGAAAGCAATTTGATGCATTGAAAAAACCTTGATTTGCACTTCACAAGTAGGAATTCTAGCAAGATTAGAGATTACCTGCTCCAAGGTTATCTTCCTGGCGTGAGTTAATAGCTTTTGGGTGGAATCTTTCATTATTAAAAGGAGTGATGAAAGAATAAGAGTGGGTAGGGAATGAAAAAATAGAGAAATGCAATTAATGAAAAATAGGAAAAAGGTTTAAAAGTTGGAGATGGGGCAGAACCCTGAGAAACCTCACTACTTACAGATTTAAAGGATGAAAGATGACCATCTGTAACAGTTGCTATAGAACGACCAGAATGGAAATCAAAGAGAGAAAGCAGTAGAGAAAAGAATAAATATCAAAAGATGAAAGGTTTAAATTAAAATCTTTTGGCCGAAGTTGCATCAAATGCTTTGTAAATCCCTAATTTCCTGCACAGTCTGAATGAACTTACGTTTCAAGTAGGAAAGGAAGTTCGAATTGCAATAGACAAAGACGAAATAGTTTTTCATGGGAGGGTGCTAACTTCAAAATACAAGTTTTTGGAACCACAGGAATATACCATCAGGACAAACCCCATTTTTAGTGTTAAGCTCAGAAAGAGCAGAAAAAAAACTTTATAGGAAATTACAAAATTAGGTACAAATGTGTTGGAGAAGTGGAGAAGGTGAAATTGCGTCTGTATCTTTAAAATTGAATTAGTGGAAAATAAATGAGGTTTGATTTTCAGCAGCAAAAACGACACTATTACCGTTAGAAGACACTAAAGGAGGAAAGGAAGAAGAAAAGATATAAGATATATATATATAAAAAGTATATTATATATATATATATATATATATATATATATATATATATATATATATATATATATATATATATATATATATATATATATATAATATATATATATATATAATATATATATATATATATATATATATATATATATATATATATATATATATATATATATATATATATATATATATATATATATATATATATATATATATATATATATATATATATATATATATATATATATTTATTTATTTATTAGGATTTGTAAAAATTATACGATAGGGTATGCAGGAAGAAGTTGTTCGAAATTCTAATGGAAAGGGGTTGAAAAGAAAATTACTGAAGGGGATCAAATCTTTTTATAAGATTTGTAGATCAAGAGTGAGGGTGAAGAGGGAACTTTCAGATTGGTTTAGCATAGGAGTGAGATTGAGACAGAGGTATGTAATGTCGCGATGGTTATTTAATTTATTGATGGATGGTGTAGTTAGGGAAATGGAGAGAGGAGGGAAGGTATTAGGTTGAGAAATGAGGAAGATGAATGGGATGTGAACTTTTGGTTTATTGCCGATGATGCGGTGTTGGTGGCAGAATCTGGAGAAAAGTTGAGAATACTGGTGAGAGGTTGAGAGGATATATATATATATATATATATATATATATATATATATATATATATATATATATATATATATATATATATATATATATATATATATATATATATATATATATATATATATATATATATATATATATATATATATATATATATATATATAAATAAATTAATAAAAAAGAAGAAAAAAAAAAATGAAAAAAACTTCCATTCCTAATTAAAGAATCCCTTCATTTTCTCTCTATAGAATAAAAAAGTGGAAGGAAATTGTTAGAGAATTTTCACCTCAAAGGTGCACGAAGAGAATTCTCTTCTTTGAAAAGTTACACTTGGTTACAGGAACAAAATTTAGTTAGCTTTCTGGCCTTTGCATATCATTAAATAACACGCATATTATGTAAGTAGTGGTATAAGAAAAAGAAGAAGAAGAAGAAGGAGTAGTTTATGGCTTTGGCTAAAAAGATACAAATGAGGAAGGAGAGAGAGAGAGAGAGAGAGAGAGAGAGAGAGAGAGAGAGAGAGAGAGAGAGAGAGAGAGAGAGAGAGGTGTTCAGTTTCTCATTTTCGATCGAATTTTCTACAGACATCGTTTAATCTTACATCAAAGAATTATTTTTGACATTTAGCTTAAAGACATTTTAAGGAATATTTCACGCTTTATCCGCAACCCTATTATATGCAAAATATATATATATATATATATATATATATATATATATATATATATATATATATATATATATATATATATATATATATATATATATATATATATATATATATATATATATATATATATATATATATATATATATATATATATATATATATATATATATATATATAATGTTCTTCGGCATTTTGGTGAATCCTTTGCTATCGCGCTGGACATATCGAAAGTCTTCGATAGAGTCTGGCACAAAACTTTGATTTCTAAACTTCCCTCTTTCGGTATCTATCCTTCTTTCTGTGATCTTCTCTCTAATTTCGTTTCCGGCATTCTATACCAGCTGTTGTAAACGGCCACCAGTTCTTCCTTTAAATCCATTAGTAGTGATGTTCCTCAGAGTTCTGTCCTATCTCCAACACTTTTTCATTAATGACCTTCTCTCTATTACTTCATCTCCTATTCACTCCTATGACGAAGACTTCACCCTTCATTATTCTTTTCAGTTAATAGACGCAAGAAGGGTGGCCTTGGAGCAACTATCCTCTGATCTATTTCGCATTTCAAATTGGGGCAGAGAAAACATGGTCGTTTTCAATGCCTCAAAAACTTGATTCCTCCATCTCTCTATTCGACACAATCTTCCACACAACTATAATATCTTCCTCCAAAACATACAACTCAAACCTTCATCTCCCCTTAATATTCTTGGTGTTTCTTTTTCTCGTGATCTTTCTTGGAATGATCACATTGCTTCCCTTTCTAAACAAGCTTCTAAGAGGTTGGGTGTTCTGAGGCGCCTTCAGAACTTCTTCACACCACCCCAATTGCTTGCTATTTATAGGGGTGTTGTTCGCCCCTGTATGGAGTATGCTTCATACATCTGGGGTGGTTCCACTAATACAGTTCTCCTTGAGAAGGAGGAGTCTGGGGCTTTTCGTCTCATCAATTCTCCTGCTCTTACTAACTCTCCAATCTCTTTCTGCCCTTCGAATTGTTGCGTCACACTCTCTATACAATCGCTATTACAACGGACACTGCTCTTCTGAACTCTCTCCGTCGCATACCTCCTCCTTTGAGAAGAGCTCGTGCGACAAGCCTTTTCTTCATAGTCTCATCCTTTCTATGCTCAACTCTCCGACCCCAGACTTAACCGCTATGCTCAATCTTACATGTACTCTACTGGAAAAGTCTGGAACACACTTCCATTATCTGTTTTCCAAAATTTCCTTTGACTTTCGTACTTTCAAAAAACGCCGTGTATCTGGACATATCAGCCTCCTTCGCCATGATAGGATTTTTCCCAACTCTGTTGGAATTAGGTAGGCCTCCGGCCTTTGCCCACCGGAGGATATATATATATATATATATATATATATATATATATATATATATATATATATATATATATATATATATATATATATATATATATATATATATATAATATATATTTCGTTTGAAAGTGTGGATGTCAAAATATGTTTGCAAAATAGATGAAGGGAGTGTGTTCCAAACTTTACCAGTAGAGTAAATGCAAGACTGAGCAAAGTGATTAAATCTAGAGTCAGAGAGTTGCACATAGAGTTGTACATAGGATGAAACTGAGTAGAAAGGCGTGTCGCACGAGACCCCAATGGAGGATCTTTGTGACAGGAGAATTCTGAATAGCAATGTCTTTTGTAAAACTTATAATATAGAGAAAGTGACGCAACAATTCGACGGGCAGAAAGAGACTTTAGAGAGTTAATAAGAGCGAAAGATTTGATAAGACAAAAAACTCCTTTTCAAAGGAGAGTTGTTTTAGTTGAACCACCCCAGATGTATAAGGCATAGTCAATACATGTGTTAAAATCAATCCTAAAGAGAGCAAGCTATTGAAGTAGTGTGACGAATTTTGAAGTCGGCTTTGAATATCCAACCTGTTAGTAGCTTATTAAAGTAATGTGATCCTTCCAAGAAAGATCACAAGGAAAGGATACCGAGAATATTAAGGACAGACGAAGTTTTGAGTTGAGTCTTTTCGAAGAATTGTCATATTGTGTGAAAGGTTTTGTCGATTAGAGAGATGCGGGAATTGAACTTTTGTGGCACTGAAAACGACCATGTTTGAAGTACGAAAAATATCAGAGGTTAATTTCTCCATGGATTCCTCCTTCTACCAATTAACAGTACTGGGATTGTCATTCAAACTGAAAGGAGTAATGAAGATTGGAGTCATCGTTATAGAAAATATATTCTATATATCACCTTTTGATGATGAAGTAGAAAAAGAGTTTGGGACAGATTTATGAGGGACATCACTATTAATGCGAGTATATTCATTTATTTTTTCCACCTCTGGTGGGCAAATGCCAGAGGCCTACAAATATTTCCACCAGAGTCAAGGAGAAAATCGGAAATCTGGTCAAATGAAAGACCGACACGTCCTTAGACATGAATTTGAAGAAAGTCTAAGGAAGTTGGGAAGATAGATGAAGGGATTATGTTCCAGACACTAAGAGAAGAGTACATGTAAGATTTAGCATAGCGGTTAAGTCTGGGGTCAGAGAGTTGGACAGAGAAAGGATGAGACTATGTAGAAAAACGTGCCGCACGAGCCCTTCTCAATGGAGAAGGTATGCTACAGGAGAGTTCAAAAGTGCAATGTCCACTGTAATAGCGATACTATAGAGAGAGTGACGCAACAATTCGAGGAGCAGAAAGAGACAAGAGAGAATTAGTGAGAGGGGAAAAGTTGATAAGAAGAAAAGCCCTAGACTCCATCTTTTCACGGAAAACTGTATGAAAGAACCAACCCAGATGTGTGAGGCGTAATCCACATAAGGGTAAACAACACCCCTATAAAGAGTAAAGAACTGGGGTGGAATGAAGAGCTTCTGAAGGCGCCTCAGAACACCCAACCTCTTGGAAGCTTGTTTAGAAAGAGAAGTAATATGATCTTTCCAAGAAAAAGCCTGAGAAAAAGAAATACAAAGAATATTTAGGAGAGATGAAGGTTTGAGTTGTGTGAAATATTGTGTGGAGGAATTGAGTTTTGAAGGCACTGAAAAAAGCCATATTTTCTCTGCCCCAATTTGAAATGCGATATAGATCAGAGGTTAGTTGCTCCAGGGCTACTTCCATGCGAATATTAACTTTTCAAATTGATATGAGTAATGCAGGGTGGAGTCATCTGTCCCAAGAGAGAAGGATAGATTCTGAAAGAGGGAAGTTTGGAAGATTGGAAATGAAAGCTTTGTGTCAGACTCTATCGAAAGCTTTCGATAAGTCCAAAGCTACAGCAAAGATTAAAGAAATGCCTAAGAGCGGAGGACCAAGAGGCAGAGAGAAAGGGAAGAAGATCACCAGTAGAGTTCTTTTTACGAAAGCCGTTCCTGCAATCAGAGATAATATTAGAATTGAGATGTTTCCAAATCTTCCTTTCCCAGATAGATTCGAAAACTTTTGAAAGAACGGATGTTAAAGAAATGGGACGGCAGTTAGTGGGAGGAAGAGAGCCTTCTTTCTTTGGCACAGGCTGAATGAGCACACGTTTCCAGCAAGAAGGGAAGACTGAAGTAGAAAGACAGATGAAATAGTTTACCAATTCAGGGTGCAAGCTCGGAAGCACAAGTTTTGAGAACCATAGGAGGGAACCCATCAGGACCGTACGAGTTCTTAGTGTAAGCTCAGAGAGAGCAGAAATGATATCTTTAGAAGAAATTACAATTTTAGGTATAAATAAGTTGGAGGGGTTGAAGGAGTAGAAACAGATCCGGAATCGTTTAAGGTTGAATTAAAAGTAAAAGTTTGAACGAAGAATTCAGTTTTAGAGGAAGGCAAAACGGCTGTTGTACCGTAAGAAGATACGAAAGGAGAAAAAGAAATTGAAGAAAAGTTAGTTGACATTTTTTGCAAAATGCCAGAAAGGGCGTGAGGAAGAAGTACCAGAAAGATTATTTCATTTACGACGGAGAAATAAGTTTTTGGTATTACGAAGTATAGATTTTGCACAATTTCGGGATGAAATGTAAGTTGCGTGAGTTTCTGGAGTTTGAAGACGCAGGTAATCTCTGAACGCAGCATCCCTGCCACGGTTATCACAAAAACAAGCATGGTTCTTTCTACAAAGGTTTGTTAAATTTTGTAGAGGGGAAAGAATATGGAATGTACGCCTCCATACCAGAGAGGATCACCTCAATTGTTTGCTTTGCACATTCCGAGGGACCCTCCCACTGAAACAGTAATTATTGCATGGAAAATTAGAAAAGTACAACCGCAAGTCAGACAAGTTAGTGTGGCTCCGATATGTCAAAACTTCTCCTCACGGAAGCTAAATGACGTTATATAATATACTTTGATAAGAAAGTGATCAGATGAACCAAGAGGTAGAAAGAGTTTAACAGTGTTGTGAGGTGGATAAGAAGTTAGGAAAGGTTAAAGTATATATATATATATATATATATATATATATATATATATATATATATATATATATATATATATATATATATATATATATATATATATATATATATATATATATATATATATATATTAGGGATGGAGTGAAGTATCGGTATCGGTATCGGCAAGTATCGGCATATTTTCCGATACGGTATCGGTATCGGTATCGGTATCGGCCTTTTCAGTATCGGTATCGGTATCGGCAAATTTTTTGGATCGGAGTAAAGTATCGGTATCGGTATCGGTATCGGTAGTAGTATCGGCATATTTTCCGATACCAATACCGGTATCGGTATCGGTATCGGTATCTGGTAATTTTTAGGTATCGGTATCGGTATCGGTATCGGTATCGGTAAAAATTTTGGTATCGCTCCATCCCTAATATATATTATATATATATATATATATATATATATATATATATATATATATATATATATATATATATATATATATATATATATATATATATATATATATATATATATATATATATATATATATATATATATATATATATATATATATATATATATATTTAACTGTATTACATAATAGCGAGGCAAGATTAAAAGCAATACTTGATCAATGCCAACAATTTTTTTCCTTTCCGTCTTTGCACAATGCTTAGTCGTATATGAAACTATATATTTTAAACATACATACATATATATATATATATATATATATATATATATATATATATATATATATATATATATATATAATATATATATATATATATATATATATATATATATATATATATATATATATATAATATATATATATATATATATATACAGCAATATATATATATATATATATATATATATATATATATATATATATATATATATATATATATATATATATATATATATATATATATATATATATATATATATATATATATATATATATATATATATATATATATATATATATATATATATATATATATATATATATATATATATATATATATATATATATATATATATATATATATATTATATATATATATATATATATATATATATATATATATATATATATATATATATATATATATATATATATATATATTATATATATATATATATATATATATATATATAATATATATAATATATATATATATATATATATATATATATATATATATATATATATATATATATATATATATATATATATATATATATATATATATATATATATATATATATATATATATATATATATATATATATATATATATATATATATTATAATATATATATATATATATATATATATATATATATATATATATATATATATATATATATATATATATATATATATATATATATATATATATATATATATATATATATATATATATATATATATATATATATATATATATATATATATATATATATATATATATATATAATATATATATATATATATATATATATATATATATACTCGTATATAGAAAGAGAAGTAACGTGATCTTTCCAAGAAAGATCATGAGAAAAGGATGCGCCGAGAATATTAAGAACAGATGAAGGTTTGAGTTGTGTTTTCGAAGAAGACATCCTAGAAATATTATCCATCAATAGGTATCCATTTTGTGGTTCTCAAAACTTGTGCTTCTAAGCTTACTCCTTGGCTATGTAAACTATTTCGTCTTTATCTTTCTACTTTAACCTTCCCATCTTGTTGGAAGCGTGAGTTCATTCAACTGTTGGAGAAAATGGGGGACTCATTTCAGCCCTCTAACTGTCTTCCTATTTCTTAAACTCCTTTCTTTCTAAAGTTTTCGAACTTATCCTTAACAAGAAGATTTGGAAACATCATATTTCTTCTAATCTTATCTCAGATCGCCAGTATGGCTTTCGTAAGAAACGCTCTACTGGTGATTCTCTTTCCCATCTATCTGATTCTCGGTCCTCTACTCTTCGGAATTTCAGAAAATTTTTTGCTGTCAAGCTGGACATATCGAAATCCTTCGATAAAGTCTGGCACAAAGCTTTGATTTCCAAACTTTCCTTTTTCAGAATTTGTCATCTCTGTGTGGCCTTCTCTCAGATTTATTTTTCTTTCGTTCTAAAGTAGCTGTTATAGACAGCCACCGTTCATTCTCTAAATCTGTTAATATCGGCGTTCCTCAGGGGTCTGTCATCTCCAACTTTTATTCTGTTTTTCATTAATGACCTCTCTATTATTTTACCGCCCATCCACGCCTATGCCAATAACTTCACCCTTTTTTACTCCTTTCAGTTTAAAAGAAGCTCCTCCTAACAACAGTTTATTAACGCAAACATGGTGGTCATAGAGCAACTAAACTTTCATCTTTCTAGCTTTTGAAATTGAGGCAGAAAAAACAAATTCGTTTTCAATGCATCAAAATCTCAATTCCCCCATCTCTCTACTCGACACAACATTCCAAACAACTATGACATCTTCGAAAATATAAAAACTCAAACCTTCCTCTGTCTTTAATATTTATTCTTGGTGTATCTTTTTCTCGTGATCTAAAAGACTGGGTTCTGGGGCGACTAGAATTTCTTCACGCGAACCTATTTGCTTGCTCTTAATATGGGTGTTGTTCGCCCCTGTATTGATTATACCTTACACATCTGGGGAGGTTCCACTCATATAGCTCTCCTTGAAAAGGTAGTGTCTAGGGCTTTTTGTTTAATTAACACTTTCGCTCTCACTAACCCTCTTCAATCTGTTTCTACCAGTCGAACTGTTGTGTCACTCTCTTTACATTATTGTTATTACAACGGACACTGCTCTTCAGAGCTCTCAGGTCACATACCTCCCCCATTGAGAAAGGTTCGTGCGACAAGTGTTTTTACACAGTCTCATCCTTTCTCTGTCCAACTCTCTAACCCCAGACTTAACTGCTAAGCTCAATCTTTCTCTTTCTTCACTGGGGAAACTATGGAACACATTCCTTTTATTTATTTTTCCAATTCCGTTAATTGCAGATCTACAAATGCTCTGCACCGGGACATTTTTCCAAGTCTGGTGGAAATTGGTAAGCTTCTGGCCTTTTCCCACCAGAGATATATATATATATATATATATATATATATATATATATATATAATATATATATATATATATATATATATATATATATATATATATATATTATATATTAATTAGGTAATAAATTAAATGTAGATATATAAATGAAATATGTATATAAAAAAAAAGATATAAAAAGGCTTCAAAACTGAAATAGTTTAATATTTATATAA
>SEYY01006005.1:185000-195000 GCA_009176605.1 Armadillidium nasatum | reverse complement strand
AATAGCTATAGTATAGAGAGAGTGACGCAACAATTCGACGGGCAGAAAGAGACTTGGAGAGAATTAGTGAGAGCAGGAGAGTTGATAAGACGAAAAGCCCTACACACCACCTTTTCAAGGAGAGCTGTATAAGTGGAACCACCCTAGATGTGTGATGCGTACTCCATACAGGGGTGAACAACACCACTTATAAAGATCAATTCCAAATTTTGAATAAAAATAATTGAAAAGAATCTTAATGAATGAAAATTTTGCTCCTCTCACACTAAATTTTAATAAAAAATAAAATATTATATTTGTTTCACTAAAATTTTAAACGCAAATTTTTTGAAAAAAAATTTCCATATTTCAATAATGTGACCAAATCTATTCTCAAAAATTCGTCTCCTTTTTTGACTTCGGAAGATTTTCAAACTTTGCCTGGACGCTCTTCACCTCTTTATTTAGTCTTCAGTTTTCACTGATCTATTCTTTTTCAGTTTCTTCTTTTTTTCTTTCTTCTAATTTTAATGCATCCACCTCCACAGTCATATATTTTAATTATATTATATATATATATATATATATATATATATATATATATATATATATATATATATATATATATATATATATATATATATATATATATATATATATATTATATATATATATATATATATATATATATATATATATATATATATATATACATATATATATATATATATTATATAATATATATATATATATATATATATATATATATATATATATATATATATATATATATATATAATATATATATATATATATATATATATATATATATATATATATATATATATATATATATATATATATATATTTAAAATCGTAGCTCAGTCATAATTGATAAGATTACCTCCCGTTGGAAAAATAGAATATTAGGGAACACCCTATTGCACGCTGGTGCAAGATGGTTGGCCCCATTTAATGAACATTTTCAGGTCTTCCTACTTATACATAAGGGAGTTGGAATTCATTTATTCACACACAACAAACACTTACACATTACTTTTCTTTAAAAAGAGTAAAATGATGAAAATTGAACTAGGGTCGAAGAAGCCAACTGGGGTGGCTTCCAAAGATAGCACCTTAGCAACGACTTTCCCTTAACACCACCAATTGACGGGTATCAATGGTGAGGTTGGTGCCATCAAGGAATTTTGGAGTCTTTTGAATTCTCTACACTGTGGCTTAGGTTCTCTTGTCAATTTACAACTAAGTTAATCTGTTATGAGAATTTATCACCTAATTCTACTGAACATGCTAAATTTTTCGATTATTATTTAACCTCCAAAACCAAACACATTTTCTTATCTTCTATTTCTGAAATCATAATTCTCGCTCATTTCAATTAACCACATTAATTTAAATCGTATACTTACTCCTTTGGGAAGAGATAGCAAAACTTTTTTTTAACATCCACAGCACCATCCTCTCTATGTTGTCCATTTGTTTAAAAGATATAACTTTATTCGTGGACTATAAAGGTAAAGCTTAGATCACACTTTCTCATAATTTGGAACCAAATTTGAAATTGTCCAACTCATGGATTTTCCACCTGAAGTAATATATATATATATATATATAGTATATATATATATATATATATATATATATATATATATGTATATATATATATATATATATATATATATATATATATATATATATATATATATATATATATATATATATATATATATATATATGTGTGTTGTGTGTGTGTGTGTGTGTGTGTGTGTGTGTGTTGTGTGTACAAATCTTTTGAATCTTCCATTATTTTTTAATTTCCTTTTTCTTTACCCATTTTCTTATTTCTCCTTATTTTTATCAAATTTTTTTTCTAATTTTTTTGCACTTCTTCTTCTTCTTTATCCTTTCCCCTTTCTTATTTTTGCTCTTCTTCCCTTGGAAAAAAGTGGAATTTTTGCGTTTCTTTCAGACTAATGTCGAAGAGTAATGAGGAGAAATATCGGAATAATAGAAACAAGATTAAAAAGAAAAAGAAAATATACTTCTTGATTTTTGAGAGAACAACATCAGGGTAAAGGTTGTGTGTTTGTATGTGTGTAAGTATAGGTGCGTATGTGGGTGTGAATTTCTGTTACTGCCAACTTTGAATTTTTCCTGTTTAGAAATAATTGAAAGAAAATTTTTTGTACCTTTGTACTCTTATTTATTATGCACACACACACAGTTGGCAGTAACAGAAATTCACACCCACATACGCACCTATACTTTCACACATACAAACACACAACCTTTACACCTGATGTTGTTCTCTCAAAAATCAAGAAGTATATTTTCTTTTTCTTTTTAATCTTGTTTCTATTATTCCGATATTTCTCCTCATTACTCTTCGACATTAGTCTGAAAGAAACGCAAAAATTCCACTTTTTTTCCAAGGGAAGAAGAGCAAAAATAAGAAAGGGGAAAGGATAAAGAAGAAGAAGAAGAAGTGCAAAAAAATTAGAAAAAAAATTTGATAAAAATAAGGAGAAATAAGAAAATGGGTAAAGAAAAAGGAAATTAAAAAATAATGGAAGATTCAAAAGATCCATACTGACAAAGATAGATAGATAGATAGATAGATAGATAGATAGATAGATAGATAGATATAGATAGAGAGAGAGAGAGAGAGAGAGTGTGTGTATGAGAAAGAGAGAAAATTGAAGAATAAAATGAAAAGGAATCCGTTACAAATAGCGGAACTGAAAATCCTTTTCTTTCTTGAAGAGAAAATCAAACAAAAACTTGAGATAAAGGTACGAAAGATTTCATGAACGCAAAAATATTTCTATATGAATGTGTGTACATGTGTGCGTTTATGTGTGTGTGTGTGTGTGTGTGTGTGTGTGTGTGTGTGTGTCTATGTGCATGATAATATGGAGGAAAAAACGATGATATTTTTAGACTTTTGACACTAAAATGGTTAAAAAAAAGTTCTAAAAATAAATCGCATTAATAAAAAAGTAAAATAAAAAAAATTATAATAAATTTTTATATTTATTAAGACAATGTCATTTTTTTTCTCTTGCTTTATTAAAGCTTGTTTTTAATTCTCTGAAGACAGACACATAAAATATGTCAAAGAAACTTTGGTCTCTTTCTTCTTAATGTAATTTTTTTTCGAAAATTTGGGAGGGGAAACTTTCTAGGCAGTTTTCACCTAGGATCATTTTGAGGGATCGAACCAACGACCTCAAGCACGTGCGTCAATAATTCTACCTTTATTCCACGGCATCGGTGGAGGTTTTCCTATTTAAAAAACTGAAAAAAAATATTCATCTTTATTTAATACCCTTATGTTGGTCATGTCAAGTGACCTTTCCTTATGATTCTAAGTAGGAAGAGGTCAAAAGGGTAAAAACCTCCTAAAATTTTCACTAGACTCTTTATGAGAGAAATTTTCGTTACATTTGTGATTGAGAACTTAAAAATCTAGGACTCAGAACTGTGTCAATTGGACATATTAATTTCATCTTTATGTTAAAATGTGTGAAGAGTATAACAATAATAAATATCTAGTATGTATTGCAGTGCAATGTCAGCTGTCATCTTTTTCTTCAAAAATCTTAAACTCAAATGCATAATTTCACCCATTGGTGATATACTTATTTTGCAACAGATTTAGTAAAATGTTTGATGGGTTGAACAACTCACAGAGTTTACTATTTTATTTAAATATTCTCTAAAATAGGTAATAACTTGAAAGGTGCAGTTAAATATATTATGATCACTTAATATCTGTAAATGTTATGCAGATTGAGAATGAGAATTAGATTCAATTGACTCGTCTGCTCAAGTGGCTTTGAGATTTTCAAATATGAACCAATGGATATTACCTATTCTCTATCCTACTGTACCTTCTTCGTCGATGTAGGAGGAATGAAACAGTCTTAAAATGGGATAGGAAAAAATATAATTATTGTGTTTGTTACCCTGAAAAAGGGTCTTCGGGATTGTCACACTAAGAGAAATTAGAAGTCATGTCACATGACAAACCACACTCTACTTTTTTATACTATCAATAAATATTTCCCATTCAAATTTTGCAAAAATTTAAGATGGAATAAACCATTATTTTTACTATTATTATCATTATTATTTTTTTTTTCAAATACTTTAAAATTTGTCTTTTATAATAACTGCCAAATTTGTCTCCCTCAAAGACATGTTATTTAAATGGGAAAGTTTTCCTTTTCTGAAGCCAAACAACGGACAAACAACGGACAAATGCTCTTCATTTCACTGCATTTGTTCGAACAGAAAACAAAATTGTCTTTTAGTAAACCAACGAAAAAAAAAAAAAAAAAAAAAAAGAACAAGAAGCAATATTTTGAAAAGGAACATTTTTCGATTGGAAAATTTCAGAATTTTTCATTACTCTATCCAAACTTTACATATATATATATATATATATATATATATATATATATATATATATATATATATATATATATATATATATATATATATATATATATATATATATATATATATATATATATATATATATATATACGGTGGTCACCCCAATAAAACAATTTTAATGTAAATGAAAAAACAATGATTGAAGGTAATTAAATATTACTTGAACACATGAAATGTCATTCAATACTTTTAAGTCATCATGTTTTAAAATTGATAATCTCCAAATTTTTGGCAGCCGTTGTCTCTATACTTTATGAGTTAATTTCTAAAGACTGTCTTGATGGGCCATGTTAGGTAGAACAGCTGCTCTATCTCTCCCTTAAGGAAGACAAGGGTTTAAGGTCGATGATTATACATTCGTGACTTATGTAGCTCCACATAAAAAAACTCACAAGGGGTGAGTTCAGAGAACCCCAACATCGCCACACAACGAGGTCAGTCGATCTGGAAACTTAAAATTTGCAATAACCTTTGAGCTGCAAGTGATGAAACAACTCCCTGCGTTCTTCAACTCCAAGAAGTTCGAGTTTTGTCCTTGAAAGGTTAAAGCATATGGATGAAAACGACAGAGGATACGGTAACAGAAACACAACCCTCTTCTAATAAATAAAGATCCATGATGCCAACATCGGCAACGACCCTCTACACAGTCACTCGCTCGGAGTGCATTGGTATTTCGTGTAGCATGCCAAGGGTTGTCTTCAAGTGAGTGGCGAAACATTTGTTTGCATGCTTATACAGCCACTTAAATGAAAATAACTTTCGTCATTGCACAAGGATAGTAAAAGAGCATTTTCCTGAACATGTTGCTGAAAATTATCGCATAAAACTGCAGCCTATCCAGTCTACCGCATTGCGTTCTTGCACAACAAATATTTTAAATGGATGGAAGTGGAGGTCTTTGTGCAAAATTCTCCTTTTAGTCTTTCGGGAAATCATTATGACTAATGATTGTCATGCTTGTTTTCGTACAAATCGTCTCGGAAACTGCACAGCATATTGCCTCAACAATTCAATATTTTCAGAGCTCCTAAGTTGATCACGTGATCTAACTGAAGTTAACTTGTTGCCCTAAAATTTGCAACCCACTGCAGGATGATTTTCGTTTCCAAAAAGTTTTGGATCCATGGAATACCAAAATATTTTCGAAACGCCCTCAGAGAGTCGATCATTAAACAGTTGTTTGTGAAAAACACTTCGATAGAAAAATAACGGCAGGCACCCGACAAATTCATGTTGGAGTGATGAAGGTTGGGTTTGGAGTACCAAATACCAACGCACCCTAACCCCGCCCCTTTCTTTTCACTACTGTCACTGCAACAGGTTTTCAGAGTTTTCGAAATTGGAAAGTTTTTCGGTCACACACCACATATATATATATATATATATATATATATATATATATATATATATATATATATATATATATATATATATATATATATATATATATATATATATATATATATATATATATATATATATATATATATATATATATATATATATATATATATATATATATATATATATATATATATATATATATATATATATATATATATATATATATATATATATATATATATATATATCGAAACTCTTTTTTTTTTTACTTTTTATTTATGACCTTTAAATTACTTCATCACATATTCACTTCTATGCCGATGATTCCACTCTTCATTACTCCTTTCAGCTTGAAAGGCACCCCTCCCAACAGCAGTTAATAAAGGCAAGGAGGGTAGTCTTGAACAATTAAACTCTGATCTATCTCGCATTTCAAATTGGAGCAGAGAAAACATGGTCGTTTTCAATACTTCAAAAACTCAATTTCTCCCTCTCTCTCTTCCCGACACAATCTTCCACAGAACTATGATATCTTCTTCGAAAGCACACAACTCAAACCTTCATCTCTCCTTAATATTCTTGGTATCACATTGCTACTCTTTCTAAACAAGCCCCTATGAGATTAGGTGTTCTAAGGCTCTTTTGGAATTTCTTCACTTCACGCCAGTTGCTCACTCTTTAAAGCACTGTTGTTCACCCCCTGTATGTAGTTCGACTCACACATCTGGGGAAGCTTCTCTCAATCAGCTCTCCTTGAAAAGGTAGAGTCTAGAACTTTTCCCTTACGAACACTTTGACTCTTATCTACTCTATCTAGTCTCTTTCGGTTCGTCTAATTGTTGCGTCATTCCCTTTATACTATAGCTATTACAATGGACACTGCTCTTAAGAACTCGGCAGCGGGATACTCTCTCTATTAAAAGGGCTTCCTACATAGCCTCATCCTTTCTCTTTCCAAGTCTCTGACTACAGTCTTAACTGTTATTCTTAATCTAACATGTACTCTACTGGTAAAGTCTGGAATACCCTCCCTCCCTTTATCTATTTTCATAACTTTCTTTGATTTGCACATCTTCAAACGCAGTGTATCGGGACATGTCGGCTTTTAATCGA
Source organism: Armadillidium nasatum (assembly GCA_009176605.1). Classification (NCBI taxonomy): domain Eukaryota; kingdom Metazoa; phylum Arthropoda; class Malacostraca; order Isopoda; family Armadillidiidae; genus Armadillidium; species Armadillidium nasatum. Next base: position 188,079 of record SEYY01006005.1, on the reverse strand, counting down.
CCACGATTACATGATTAAGATCTTCCAAACTATGGGCCATATATATATATATATATATATATATATATATATATATATATATATATATATATATATATATATATATATATATATATATATATATATATATATATATATATATATATATATATATATATATATATATATATATATATATATATATATATGTGTGTGTGTGTGTGTGTGTGATCGCTTACACATCATCCGCATTCGGATCCGCAGAGCATCCTCATAAAAATTAACATCCGCATCCAAACTTTCGAAAATTCAAAATCAGCATGAGCATCCGCATCTGCATTTTCGAAAATTCGACATCCGCATCCGCATCCGCATCCGCATTAGCGTTCGCAAATGAGAATAAATGACATACGACCGATATATATATATATATATATATATATATATATATATATATATATATATATATATATATATATATATATATATATATATATATATATATATATATATATATATATATATATATATATATATATATATATATATATATATATATATATATATATATATATATATATATATATATATATATATATATATATATATATATATATATATATATATATATATATATATATATATATATATATATATATATATATATATATATATATATATTATACGGGGGAGGGAAGTAGCGCTCCCGAGGCGATGAGATTACCCCCATTGGGTATATGGGATGTTAAGGGTACTTCCCATCTCATCCCGGTGCCCAATGGTTCGTTCCATTTCGCGCTCACCTTCTACTAAATCGGAGTAAACTCTCCTTCGCACACACAAACATTAATACAGACACCCTTTAAAAGAAAATTTAAAAAAAAAACTAAATGGCCTCGAGAAAAGTAGCCTCGGAGAAGCCACGGGGGGCGGCTTCCAAATATAGCCCCCCATCCACCCCTTCCCCCATCACCACTTGGGAGTTGGTGGCCTCCGGTGATGGGGTTGGTGCCACCAAGACACAGCTGCCGGCTTGTCCTGATGCACGGTCTATTTTTTCATTAATTTCTGCAACATTCGCGGTCTGCACTCTAATTTCCACTTTGTTGAAAATCACCTCTCTTCTTCTAGACCTCACCTCTTATTCTTGACCGAAACTCAGATGTTTGAGCGTTCTGATAGCAAACCCTATTCTGTTTCCTCCTACTGTCTCTATCCTCAATTTTCAGCCAAAGGCGGTTGTTGCGCATATGTGCGCAACGATGTCGTTTGTTCTCGTGTCTCTAATTTGGAGTCTTCCGAATTTTCCACCTTATGGCTTAGGCTCTCTTGCCATTCTACGACTAAATTCATTTGTTCTGTTTATTTATCTCCTAATTCTACTGACTATCCTAAATTCTTCGACTATTTAAACTCCAAAATAGAGCACATTCTCTCTTCTTCTCCTTTCTCTGAAATCATCATATATTAGGTGATTTCAATGTTCACCACCGCCAATGGCTTTCATCTAGTTCTCATGATACAGCTGGTGAACGTGCCTTCCATTTCGCTATCCAAAACGACCTTGAGCAGTTGGTGCAACTCCCTACCCGTATCCCTGATCGTCTTGGAGATGAACCCAACATTCTAGACCTTTTCCTAACTTCTAATCCTTCTCCTTATACTGTTAAACTCTTTCCTCCTCTGGGTTCCTCCGATCACCTTCTTATCTCTGTATCTTCTTCTATCTCTTCAAGTCTTCCGCAGGAAAGACCCCCTTCTTTTGAAAGGAAACGTTTGTGGCATTTCGGTGCCGCAAGCTGGTCGGACTTGCGGTCGTACTTCTTTCGATTTTCCGTGGAATGATTATTGCTTCCGTGGGAGGGGTCCCTCGGAGTGTGCAGAACGCATTACCGAGGTGATTCTCTCTGGCATGGAGGCGTACATTCCATATTCTTTCCCTTCTACTAAACCTAACAAACCTTGGTTTAACTCTGCTTGTTCTCGCGCTATCCGCCGCAGGGATGCTGCCTTCAGGGATTACCGTCGTCTTCAAACTCCAGAAACTCACGCAACTTATATTTCATCCCGGAATCGTGCAAAATCTATCCTTCGTAACACTAAAAACTCTATTTCTCCGTAGAAAATGCAATAATCTTTCTGGTTCCTCTTCTTCACGTTCTTTCTGGCATTTTGCAAAAAATGTCAACTCTAACTTTGCTTCTTCCTCTTTCCCTCCTTTAATATCTTCTGACGGCACAACTGCTGTTTTACCTTCTTCTAAAGCTGAACTCTTTGCTCAAACTTTTGCCTCTAATTCAACCTTAGACGATTCCGGAGCTATTCCTCCTCCTTCAACCCCCTCCAACTCATTTATGCCTAAAATTAGTAATTTCTTCTAAAGATGTCATTTCTGCTCTCTCTGAGCTTAACACTAAGAAGGCGTACGGTCCTGATGGTATTCCTCCTGTGGTTCTCAAAACTTGTGCTTCCGAGCTTGCACCCTGCCTTGGTAAACTATTTCGTCTTTGTCTTTCTACTTCAACCTTCCCTTCTTGCTGGAAACGTGCGCTCATTCAGCCTGTGCCGAAGAAGGGGGACCCTCTCAACCCTCTAACTATCGTCCTATTTCTTTAACCTCCGTTCTTTCTAAAGTTTTCGAATCTATCCTTAACAGGAAGATTTGGAAACATCTCAATTCTTCTAATCTTATCTCTGATCGCCAGTATGGCTTTCGTAAGAAACGCTCTACTGGTGATCTTCTTTCCCTTCTCTCTGACTCTTGGTCCTCCGCTCTTCGGCATTTCGGTGAATCTTTTGCTGTCGCGCTAGACATATCGAAAGCCTTTCGATAGAGTCTGGCACAAAGCTTTGATTTCTAAACTTCCCTCTTTCGGTATCTATCCTTCTCTCTGTGATCTTCTCTAATTTCCTTTCCGGTCGTTCTATAGCAGCTGTTGTAGACGGCCACCGTTCTTCCTTTAAATCTATTAATAGTGGTGTTCCTCGGGGTTCTGTCCTATCCCCAACACTTTTTCTACTTTTCATTAATGACCTTCTCTCTATTACTTCATCTCCTATCCACTCCTATGCTGATGACTCCACCCTTCATTATTCCTTT
>SEYY01006005.1:162500-165000 GCA_009176605.1 Armadillidium nasatum | reverse complement strand
ATATATATATATAGTATATTATATATTATATTATTATCTATATATATATATCTATCTATCTATATCTATCTATCTATCTATCTATCTATCTATCTATCTATCTATCTATCTATATCTATCTATCTATATATATATATATATATATATATATATATATATATATATATATATATATATATATATATATATATATATATATATATATATATATATATATATATATATATATATATATATATATATATATATATATATATATATATATATATATATATATATATATATATATATATATATATATATATATATATATATATATATATATATAATATATATATATATATATATATATATATATATATATATATATTATATATATATATATATTATATATATATATATATATATATAATATATATTATATATATATATAATATATTATATATATTATATATATATATATATATATATATATATATAATAATAAAATTATATATAATATATTATATATATATATAAATATATATATATATAATATATAATATATATAAGATATAATATTATATATATATATATGTATATATATTATATATTATATATATATATATATATATATATATATATATATATATATTATATATATATATATATATATATATATATATATATATATATATATATATATATATATATATTATATATATATATATATATTATATATTATATATTTATATATATATATATATATATATATAATATATATATATATATAATATAAATTAGATAAGCACATAATAACATAAATATAAAAAATAGTGTTTTCATTGTGGCCGCCATTTTGATGAAGGAATTTTTGCAATTAAACTTGATTAAACTTTTGAGAGTTCCATCAAAGAATTTTATTTTAACCTTTCTTATTCTTAGCTACATTTCAATCTAAAAAATTGCACATAAAATTTACTAATATATATATATATATATATATATATATATATATATATATATATATATATATATATATATATATATATATATATATATATATATATATATATATATATATATATATATATATATATATATATATATATATATATATATATAATATATATTATATATATATATATATATATATATATATATATATATATATATATATATATATATATATAATATATATATATATATATATATATATATATATATATTATATATATATATATATATATATATATATATATATACTCACAACCTTTCCACCAGACGTGGGATTCTGACTACAGACAAGCCATAACTGTTACCAGCATTCTTCTCTTTTATCAATCTTTTCCATTCATTCATGACTTCAGTCAACCGTATACCCTCCTCCCATTCCTGCCCCTATCCCTCAATAATTCCTTGACCCCACTTACCCAACCTCCCCTAAGTCTCTCCCTACCTCTTACACCTTCAATTTCCGATATAAACCCTTTTTTAGCTAATCTCCCATCATTCATCCTACAAACATGTCCAAACCACCTCTACATGTTATGTTCAGCTCTCTCAACCATACTCCTTCCCCAAGCACATTGTTCCTTTATTCTCACATTCCTGACTCTATCCCTTGTACTTACACCCCACACTGCCCTCAGACCTTTCATTTCGGAAACCTCTACCTTTTTCCTTTTTCTCGCATTCAACCGCCACACCTCGCTCCCATACATAACAAACGGTACACAGCATCACTCAAACATTTTCTTCTTCCATTCTCTTGTTAACCTTCCTCTCTTTCAAATATCCCTCAAGACTCCTTACATCCTCTCCCCTTCTCTTATTATATACCCTAATTCATCTCCCTCACATACATCTTCTCTCGAAAAAATTCACACCCAGATATTTAAAAGAATTAACCCATTCCAATCTCTCCCAACCCAAGTTAATTAGCAGTTCATCTCCCCCACATACAACCCTCTCTTCACTCTCCCCATTTTTCATTCGTAACACTTTACTCTTTCTTGCATTCACTCCTAAGCTTAACTCATCACAACCTTTTACAAACTCATCCACCAAAACCTTTAAACCCACTTGTGACTCAGACAAAAGTACAACGTCATACGCATATAATAACACATTCGCATTCCATATATCTTGTTGATAACTCATCCTTACCCCTTTACTTTTTCTTTCCATCAACCTAACCACTTTATCTTTATATAAATCAAAAAACCCAGAGACATAACACTACCTTGTCTCAATCCATTGTTCACCTCAAAAAATGCAGTTTCCATTCTATTTATTCTCACACACGATCTACAATTCCTATAAAGTGATCTAATGTCCTCAATTACTTTCTCCTCAGTTTCATACTCCCTCAAAACCTCCCACAGTTTACTCCTATCCACTCCATCATAAGATTTTTTCTAAGTCCATAAAACACATATACACATCCTTCCCTTTTTCTCTCTTTTTTTTTCATCAATCATTCTTAAAGTAAAAACCTGGTCCATACACACTGTTCCAT
>SEYY01006005.1:147500-157500 GCA_009176605.1 Armadillidium nasatum | reverse complement strand
CGTAAAGGTGGTGGTATATGGATTGATAGTTCCCTAGAGCATTTGCTGCTGTATTACCTGTAGAAAAGAGACAAGGCACCAGCGTCACGTCGCAAAGTAAAGAGTCAAGTGAATTAGAAAGAGCGGAACAGTTAATAAGTCTTTTAGCCTTTGACGCAATCTTTTCCCAAAAAAACGGTGAAACTTAAGCCACAACAGATATGAGAGCAGTACTCCATACAAGGGCGGATGAGATCTTTGTATAATTGGAGTAACTGCGAGGATAAAAAAAATTCTCGCAGTCTAAACAGAACTTCTAGCTTCTTTGAAGCCGCTCTAGCAACCATTGTGATAGGAAGTTTCCAATACGTTTTTTGGTTTATGTGGAGGCCAAGGATGTTTATGTTGTCAACAGGAGAGACGGGAGAACCATCGAAAGAAATAGAAAAGTTAGAAGGTGTCTTTGAGAAGGAGATTATTAGAAAGTGAGTTTTTAAAGAGTTGAATTTCACAAGGTTGAGACGAATCCACTGGGAAATTCTATCCAGATCTACAAGAATGGAATCGGAAAGATGAAAACGAGAAGCAACTCTAGATGAAAAGGAAGGAGCAAGTTAGAAATGAATAGAAGAATGGAGGGTTGAGCCATTGGCATATGAATGGAAAGGGTTAGACGAACAGCTAAGAAGATCCAAAATAAAAATGTAAGAATATAGTAGGAGGTAAGAGAGAACACTGAGGAACACGACTATTGACATTAAAGGAAGAAGTCATTCCATTAACAATAGTCGAAATGGAACGATTAGAAAGAAAGCTAGGCATAGTAAGCAAAGAGAAGGAGAAACCCAAAGGAGGGGAGCTTGGAAAGCAGTGACGCATGCCATACCCGGTCAAATGCCTTAGATATGTGAAGCGTCACCACAAAAGTCTCCCAATGGACCCTAAGGGCTGAAGACCATAAATCTGCGAGATAGGAAAGTATATCACCAGCAGACCTTTAACGTCGAAAGCCATACTGATGATCAGAAAAAAGGAAATGAGATTCCAGATGATCCAAAAAGTGAGAGTTGAGAAGGGTTTCAAAGATCTTAGACAGAATACAAGTGAGAGCTATAGGGCGATAGTTGGAAGGATCGGAGTGGCTACCTTTCTTCGGAATAGGCTGGAGCAATGAACGCTTCCAACACTGAGGGAAAGTGTTTGTATTGAGGCATAGAGAGAAGAGTTGAACGAGGAATGGATCCAGCTCAGAAGCACACTCCCTTAAAACTCGGTGAGGAATGCCATCCGGGCCGGTTTCTTTCCTAATATATATATATATATATATATATATATATATATATATATATATATATATATATATATATATATATATATATATATATATATATATATATATATATATATATACATAGTCATAGATGTATGTAGGAGTATGTATATAGAGCAATAAAAGTAAGTCATTGAGTTTCGTTGGAAGGCAAACATGAAAATAATTTTGGAAGAAATTGCCTCACGAAATTTGATGTTGAGGAAAGCAAACCACTTTTAAACAAGAAAACGACATTTTCTCATTTTTGCACCCATATGCTTTCTGCATTACAATTAGTACCTATATACTCTTCATATATATATATATATATATATATATATATATATATATATATATATATATATATATATATATATATATATATATATATATATATACAATTTGAAAATGACTTACCTAACTATTTAATTGAAACAATCTAACTCCAAAATTATTGTCTTCAACATATTTTTGATTTTAGGATGAAAATATAATAATAGTTTAGAACAAATAAGTGTCAAACTTACAATAACGAAATGCTGATGATTCAGACATCGAAGTTGATTAGACAAAAATGGCGTTTTCTGGTCAATTTACCAGCAAAAGAATGACCAAACCCAACAGCTTGATTTTACAAAGATATTTGTAGAATAGCTTCACAAATGTCATCAGAATGACCACAAGAACGCTGCTCACAATTTAGATTTGAACTTAAATGTAAAGTGCGATTAGTATCACATTTGCAATTGTTTTTTTTCACAGAGAACAAAAATTAAGCAATGTGTAAACTTATCTAGAACTCAAGCAGAAACTGGAAACTTGCATCTTTAACTCTCTTTCTACAACAGTGGAAACTACTCTTTACATATTGGCCCCATCGTCAGGATCCAATGTTGAAAAAAATTTTATTTATCCGATTCTCCTGAAAATTTTAGTATAGATTGTTTTTTTCCCGACTAAACAACTCCATTCCTAACGTTTTTACGAGACTATAATGGTTTAAAAGTTTTTTGGAAAATTCCACCCAACATTAAGTCGATGCTGGGCCCAAATCCCCTTTGGAATGATCTGAAATATGGAAGGTTTATTTCAAAATCTATTGGCTATAAAAACTTCTAATAGAGTTTCGTTTTCTGCTTTACATAAAAAAGTTATGCTCTTACTTGACTAGGTGTCGATTTTTTTTTTTAATTTTGAAAAATTCACACCTCCGGACAAAAAAAGTTATCACTCTATAATATGAAAACAAATGTACAGTCGTCAACAGAAGTTCGTTCCTATTAGGCTGTAAATAAATAATTATATAAAATGGAGATCATTTCATAAAAGCTCTTTTTTGAATAAAAAGAAAATAAAAACATTAAGCGGGGCTTAATTGAACTGTGATTGGCTGAACCTGACATGATCCCCATTTTATATAAATATTTATTTCCAGCTTAATAGGAGCGAACTTCTGTTCACGACTGTACATCGGATAAGAACATTTGTGTTTTTTTTACATTATTATCCTGTGTACAATCCACTCCTTGAGTTTGGTCTGTTCTTCCCGACTCACCCTGTATATATATATATATATATATATATATATATATATATATATATATATATATATATATATATATATATATATATATATATATATATATATATATATATATATATATATATATATATATATATATGCGGGCAAAGGCCAAAGACCAAAGGTCTACAAATTTCCACCACAGTTGGGAAAATGCCGGAATCGTGGTCGATTAATGGCCGACATGTCCAGATACACGGCATTTGAAATGGTATTTATATTATATATATATATATATATATATGTATATATATATATATATATATATATATATATATATATATATATATATATATATATATATATATATATATATATATATATATATATATATATATATATATAATTTATGAAAAAATATTATATCTTTATTAAGATAAAAAGATAATTCTTTTTACATGAAATGGTGTTTCCCTTGTATGCAGAACACTTCATATCAATGATAAAAGAAAAGTGTTTAGATCTCTCACGCCCGTTTCGAAGAAGAGGAGAGGGCAGAACACTTATTCCCTTACTTCTCTTCCCTCTCATAATTCCTCTTCCCTATCATAATTCCTCTTCTTTCTCTTCCCTCTCATAATTCCTCTTTCCCGTCATTTTCCTCTTCCCTCTTCCTATACCCTTGTATTCCCCCTGCAGGATAGGAAAAGGGCCAAAATTGAACAAGGTCGTCATAGTAAGTTTGAAGGAAGCGGGAAAAAGGGAGACTAAATTTGGCGAATGAGAAATTCAGTTTATTTTTTTGACACGAATATCAATGAAGCTTTTTCGGCTTTGCTCTTTCCATCCTTCCTTCCTTCATTCCCCTTCCACCAATAAAAAGACTTTTTTTTTATTTAAAGTAATAACAAGTACTGCTCTTATTGTAAGTGCATTTATGCAGTTCATTCTTTCCATACTTTTATTATTATTATTATTATTATTATTATTATTATTATTATTATTATTATTATTATTATTATTATTATTATTATTATTATTATTATTATTATTATTTATTATTATTATTATTATTATTATTATTATTATTATTATTATTATTATTATTATTATTATTATTATTATTCTATAATTTTATTATTGTTATTATTATCATTATTATTATTATTATTATTATTATTATTATTATTATTATTATTATTATTATTATTATTATTTTTATTTTTATTATTATTATATTATTATTATTATTATTATTTATTATTATTATTATTATTATTATTATTATTATTATTATTATTATTATTATTATTATTATTATTATTATTATTATTATTATTATTATTATTATTACTATTAGGAAAGTGGTCAAATTGAGAGAGGTGTAATTATACCTTTAGCGTATTCACCTTTGAGAGTCGAAACATATAATTTATTTTGTGAAAAATTACTTCATTTATTATTCAGTGAAGGTATTTCAAAAACTTTTTCCCTTTCATTTCAATATATATTTTCCTCTCCCTCTGCATATATATATATATATATATATATATATATATATATATATATATATATATATATATATATATATATATATATATATATATATATATAATATATATATATATATATTTGTGTTAATTATATATCTCCCCTTTGCCTGCATGGCTACAAGATGGTTACATGTTGAGATGTGGTGACCAAACTTTCTTATTTTCTGCACCCTTTACAACGAAAATAATTTGACTTCAAACCCTTTCCCCAAAATATCAATTCAGATCACATCTACAATTTCTATATATATATATATATATATATATATATATATATATATATATATATATATATATATATATATATATATATATATATATATATATATATATATATATATATATATATATATATATTTACCTTCAGTATTTCTTCACTCCACCCCAGTTGCTTGCTCTGTATAGGGGTGTTATTCGCCCCTGTTATTCGCCCCACAGCTCTCCTGGGAAAGGTTGAGTCTAGGGTTTTTTGTCTTATCAACTCTCCTGCTCTCACTGATTCTCTCCAATCTCTTTCTGCCCGTCGAATTGTTGCGTCACTCTTTCTATACTATCGCTATTACAATGGACACTGCTCTTCTGAACTCTCTCGTCGCATACCTCCTCCACTGAGAAGGACTCGTGCGACTCGACTTTCTACACAGTCTCATCCTTTCTCTGTCCAACTCTCTGACCCCAGACTTAACCGCTATGTTCTGTCCTACATGTACTCTACTGGTAAAGTCTGGAACACACTCCCTTCTTCTATTTTTCCAACTTCCTATGACTTACACACCTTCAAATGTCGTGTATCAGGTCACGTCGGACTTTTATTTGACCAGGCTTCCATCTTTCCCCCTAACTCTGGTGGAATTTTAGTAGGCCTCTGGCCTTTGCCCACCAGAGGTGATAATATATATATATATATATATATATATATATATATATATATATATATATATATATATATATATATATATATATATATATATATATATATATATATATATATATATATATATATATATATATATATATATATATATATATATATATATATATATATATATTCTGCTTGTTTAGAATTGACTCATTGAACTCAGTTTTAAGTTAACCTTTGTTTCATTGAGGATGTTTCATATTTTGTAATTATATATTTTAATGAAATATATTATATAAGATAGAAATCACATCTAATAATAGAGAATTAAAATAAATTATTGTTTATGTAGTACAATATAGAACAATAATACGGGAAAAGTACAATACTCTCTTCATAAACTGTGATAACACATCACGACACCTGTTTTATTTGAAACATTTATTTACCTTTTAGTTAAACGAAAGTTTGGTATAGCTGAGTAAATAACAAATATTTAAATTAACCTCCTTAAATTAACCTAGTTGAAACAAATCCAAAATGTTAGAAAAGATAGATAGATAGATTGAAAGTAGATAGATAGAAAGTAGATAGATAGATAGATAGATAGATAGATAGATAGATAGATAGATAGATAGATAGATAGATAGATAGATAGATAGATAGATAGATAGATAGAGGATATAATGAAAGAGAAAATAAGAAAAGAAATTTTATATGAGGGCAGCACTGATTTCTTTCGTGACTCCGTTCCCATCATATCAAAATAAAGAGTTCCTCTTTTCACCGTTTTGAAAATACTTATTTCCAACTCCATCATTTTACAATAAGGCTTCTCTTATCATTTTATTTTACAGTTCAAAAAATGTTCTTAACTGATTTCTGTTTTGGTCTAACGGAAATAATATTTTTTTTTTGTTTCTCTCTGGATCCATCCGAAAACCTTTTTACTCCAACTTCTGCTCTACTCAATTCATTGATTTCACTTGGTTATTCGAGAAAAAAAAAATGAACACAAGATGGACGTCACTTTTAAACTCTCATTCGATCCTCCTTTATAATAATTTTTTCTTATCAATTTTTAAATGAAGTGATGTCAGAAATGACTGAATTTTGAAAAAAAAAAAAAAATTTATATTAAATTTCATGCTTAATGCAACGATTAATTTACTTATGTCTTATTTTCCTTTTTAAGTGTGAAATAAATTTGAGCAAAATAAAGAAGGAAACGTCACTCACTGACATTTGGAAAGAAATAATTTTTGGAAACAAATGAATTATCAAGAGTGACGAATTCCTAAATATTAAAGAGACATATTTAAATCACTTGACAATGAGAAAAAAAAATTGTGCTTTGACCTGACTGACCTGTGGACCTGTGAGTGTAATTTATTTTCAAGTGACAATGACAAAGACTCCTTAAGAGATGGGTAAACAAAAAGAAGAAACGAAAAAAAATAATACATTAAATATACATGAAGCCACACTCTGTCAAGTTTATAGTGACAGAAGAAAAAAGTTTTGTTGAGAGCAAAAGGAAAAAAAAATGAGAATATTTTACTGTACATTTTGACAGAGATCCTTCCTCTTGTGGGACATCCTTCAGGACTCGTTTTTCCTCACAAAGAAATTTCATTTTATTTAAAAATGTTTTTCACGCATTTTCAATTTCTTTTTTTCTTCTCATTTCTTTAACCAATCCAAAATGTTAACTACTCCGTATATATATATATATATATATATATATATATATATATATACTATATATATATATATATATATATATATATATATATATATATATATATATATATATATATATATATATATATATATATATATATATATATATATATCTATATATAATTAGTTCTCTGAGTTAATCTGATAAATAAAGAAAAAAAGATGTCGTACTTTTTAGAATAAGTTTGTCATTTTTATTTCTTCAAAGGAACATCTTTGGCACACCAATTATACCTTCTGCGATACTTCTAATTGATTTTTCATATATATATATATATATATATATATATATATATATATATATATATATATATATATATATATATATATATATATATATATATATATATATATATATATATATATATATATATATATAATATAATAATATATATATATATATATATATAATATATATATATATATATATATATATATATATATATATATATATATATATATATATATATATATATATATATATATATATATATATATATATATATATATATATATATATATATATATATATATATATATATATATTCTGATGGACAAAGGCCAGTGGCCTACCTATTTATTTCCACTCGTTAACCACAGTTGAGATATATTGGATTAAAAGTCGGCATATCAGGATACACAGCGTTCGAAGTTGTGCAAGTCATCTTAAGTTAAGAAAATAGATGTAGGGAGTGTGTTCCAGACTTTATCAGTAGAGTACATGTAAGAATGAACATAGCGGTTACGTCTATGTTCAAAGTGGTGGGCAGAGAAAGGATAAGAGCCCTTCTCAATGGAGGAGGTATGAGACGTAAGAGTTCGGCTTTAGCAGAAGGCAAAACAACTATTCTGCTGTCAGAAGTTACTAGAAGAGAGAAAGAAGAAGAAGGAAAGTTAGAATTAACGTTTTTACAAAATATCAGAAAGGGTGCGAGTAAAAGGACCCAGAAAAATTATTACATTCACGACTAAGGAAAGAGTTTTTGGTGTTACGGAGAATAGATTTTTCAAGATCCCGGAATGAAATATAAGTTGCAAGAGTTTCTGGAGTATGAAGAAGACAGTAATCCCTTATGTCAGGATCTCTGCGAAGAATTGCAGGAGAACAAGCAGAGTTAAACCAAGATGTGTTAGGCTTAGTAGAATGGAAAGAACATTGAATTCACGCTCCATGTATAGGAGAAACACCTCTGTAATGCGCTCTGCACTCTCCGAGGGACTAAGTTCTAAGGAAATAATAATCATTCCATGAGAAATCAAAGAAGTACAAACGACTATCCGACCTGCTTGCAGGACTGAAATATCAAAAACGTTTCCTCGCACGAGGAGGAGCTCTTTCTTGCGAAACTTGAAAAGAGAGTAAAGGTAACAAAGATAAGGGGATTTTAGGAACCCAAAGATGGGGTAGAGTTTGACAGAATAAAAAGAAGGATTAGAAATTTTAAAAATGTTTAGAATGTTGATTTCGTCTCCAGAGAGATCAAGGATACGATTAGGGAACTGTACCAACTGTTCAAGATAATTTTGGATTGAGAATTGGAAGGCATGTTCGTCGGCTGTATCATGAGAACTAGAGGAACTCCATTGGGGGCAGTGAATATTGAAATCACCTAATATGATGATTTTGAGAAAGAAAAGAGAAGGAAAAAGAATGTGCTCTATTTTGGAGTGTCAGAAGTCGAAGAATTTACTATAGTCAGTCGAATTGGGAGATAAACAAACATAACAAATATATTTTGTATTAGAATAACAAGAGAGTCTAAACTACAAAATTGAAAATTAGGAAGACTACAAATTAAAGAGACAAGAACAAACATAATTGTTGCGCACATTTGCCCAACATTCTCCTTTGGCTGAAAATTGAGGAAAGAGATAATAATTTTAAGAAGTAAATGTTTTTTTTTTTTTTTTTTATTAAAAAGTTCACATCTCACGGGCATTGCCCTATTCGAGGAGAGGAACTTTTCTAGGTAGTATATACCTAGGATCCCGAAGTGGGATCGAACCGGCGCCCTCAATCACTTTACCGTTTGAGCCACGGTAAACGGTTTGCCCTCAGAATGCTCAAGCACCTGAGTTTCGGTCAGAATAAGAGATGATGTCCAGAAGAAGAGAAGAAGAGAGGAGGTTTTCAACAAAGTGGATATTGGATTGAATACTACCACTTTTTGAAGCCGGCTCTGTAGTCTTCCCAGAGACTATTCTTGTGGATGTAATCTGATTTAATTTTTTTTTTTAAATAAAGAATGTATTGTCTGTAACAGTGTTTATTGTGTGTGAAACGAGTGAAATCAGAGTTTATTCTATGTAGAATAATGTTGAGATGAGCGCAAAATGGTGCGCACCATTGACCACTAGAGTGAAATAGGAAGTACCATTAACATCCCATATACCCAATGGAGTGTAATCTCATCGTTACTTCCCTCCAGCGCTAATGTATATATATATATATATATATATATATATATATATATATATATATATATATATATATATATATATATATATATATATATATATATATATATATATATATATATATAAGGTTAATCCTTTCCGAGATATGAGACGATCCTAATGTATTGATTGAAGATTCTTATAAATAGTTTTAAGTTTTCTTATCAAAACTTCGTATTACTTGCAATCCAAAATGTTTGCCCTATATATATATATATATATATATATATATATATATATATATATATATATATATATATATATATATATATATATATATATATATATATATATATATATATATATATATATATAAGGTTCCGAGATATGAGACGATCCTAATGTATTGATTGAAGATTCTTATAAATAGTTTTTAAGTTTTCTTATCAAATACTATCGTAATATATATATATATATATATATATATATATATATATATATATATATATATATATATATATATATATATATATATATATATATATATATATATATATATATATATATATATATATATATATATATATATATATATATATATATATATATATATATATATATATATATATATATAT
>SEYY01006005.1:135000-145000 GCA_009176605.1 Armadillidium nasatum | reverse complement strand
ATGTTTTGAAAATAGTTGAAGAAAGAAATGGATCAGGTTTTAAGCTTCAGGTTTCAGATCTTGTATTTGACATATTTTATTTAAGAACAAATCAATTATGTTCTTAATTTCGACCTTTTTTATTTGAAAGAAAATAAGTTGCATAAGATTAGAAAACTTTTCTTGAATTATTTCGACAATTCTCAGTTTGATCTTTATAATTTTAGAAACAGAGATTGAATAGGAAAAGACAATCGGAAGTCAGGAGTCTGATTTATAAGAAAGTATCCTGCTACATTGTTTGTAAATGAGGGAAAGACTTGCATTAGGTTTGAGAGTTTGTTGAAAATACAATGAGGATGAAATCCATGACTTTGATCAAGTGAAAATGTGAAGCGAAGAAAAGGAATAAAGAAAATGATTGAGAAATAGAATAGGATACGAGTGCCTAATCCCGAAGTGAGAATTTTAAATTTGTTTTTCTCTACAGAAATCATTCGATTTTGACATAATTATTTTGATTTGTGTAGAAATAAGAAATATAAGTTATAATGTGGGGATTTGGCAAAGAAATAAAGGAGTTATTTATAGTAAGAATCAGAAATGTTAGGAAGTATTGGGAAATGATGTTTTAGTGTGATGAATAAATTGATTGAAAAGATTATGTTTATGTTGTTGCTTAGATTATATTTATTGTGTGTGATTGCAAAGTAATAATTGCATATTATTCGGGAGAATAATGTGCATTATACTGTGTACACTAAAGAGATCGAGGAGTGTAACAATGAAGTTGGTTTGACGGCAAATGATGGCATGATAAAGAGAAGGTGGGAGTGTTAGTTTATTATGTAACTAACCCATAATAAAGGAAAGGTCAGCATTTAATAAACACATCCTTCTGGGAATGAAATAGTCAATAAATTGTAAAATAGGAAAAGAAAGTTTTGTTTTTGAACAGTTCGTATTAAAGAATCAAAATTGTTTTCCATAATGAAAGTTGATTCAAGACATATAAATAAGAATTTATATTTCTATATGCAAGAGATCACATCAAATATTCATTAGATTTTTAATATTTCATTTCATTCTCTATTCATTCACAAATATATCAATATTTCTCTCGGAAGAGACTTTATAATAGCCATTTCTTACTTTAAGGAATGGATGCGTGCAAAAGCTTTCAAACTTCGCTTTGGCCAAATGAATAATTAAGAAGTTTGAGAACTCCCTTTGGGATCGTGGAAAGGAAGGAGGAATAGGGATGAGGTCAAATAGAATTCAATTCAAATTAATATTTTATAACAAATTAAATAGTTAAATAAGAATAAAATTAGAAGAAAATGATTTTTTCGTTTTTTTCTTGTGAAAATTTGTATCAGATGTTCCATAATTGTAAATTTATAAAATGTACATTGTTGTTGTTGTTGTTGTTGTTGTTATTATTCTTCTTCTTCTTCTTCTTCATAATAATAATAATAATAATAATAATAATAATAATAAAAATAATAATACTGTATCAGTACTGAAAATTAATACTTCGTAATTAAAAATTAGTAATTAGTACAAATTTATTTGTACTTCAATTGCTTAGAAATAGTGTGAATTTGATTTCACATCTTTCCCTATAAATTTAATCTTGTAATAACTTCAAAAAAAAAAAAAAAAAAAAAATAATAAAAAGAATAATAAAAAAAATAAAATAAAAATGAGTTATTATCTTTGCTTAATTTTCCGAAGATTTTTTGTGCAAATAAATTTTCAAAAATTGATTTTGTGATGTGCACAATTTGTGCAGTTCTTCCTTGGAAAGATTGATTTACACCATCAAAAAATTTTCAGTGTTATACTTATTTTATTAAATAAAACATACTTGTAATAAAATAAACATTGGAAAAAAAGAAAAAATATCTTATTTTTAAGTAAATAAAATAAACATTGGAAAAAAGGAAAAATATCTTATTTTAACTAAATCAAATGAAGCAGCAATAAAATGCTAATCCAAATTCTTCTCATTCATATATAATATTTCTAAGATCATAATTGGAGATCTGAAATTTTCGAATTTCGAAAAAAAAAAAAAAAAAAAAAAAAGGTAATTGATGCTGCAATGTATTACCAAATATGTATTCATTGTCGCAGTTGGACCATATGAAGAATAGTTTATTAACGTGAATGCCAAGGGCTCAAAACTGCCTTTTTCTTCGTATTCTCCTCCTCTGATTGGCTCAAAGTATTGTATTTGAAACATATCTACAGCCAACAATTCACACCAACATTGCAAGATATGGTGCAACGAATGATATATATATATATATATATATATATATATATATATATATATATATATATATATATATATATATATATATATATATATATATATATATATATATATATATATATATATATATATATATATATAAAACGTGCATCAGCTTCTGCAGTTGTAAACAAAGACTCGAGATAAGTTGCTAAACGTCAGTCAAAGCACAGATATGCATATTTTTGGGCGTAATTTCGGTCAGTGTAGTGCTTTATAATTAATTTCTCTAATTACAATTAAAATGTCCCCAAAAAAGGTAATAAAGAATCTAAGGAAGGAAGAGAAGGTGAATAAATTAATCGCAATAAAAAAGAAGAAGGAAATTGTGCAGAAAAATGAGACTTTGCGTTAGTGTGAAGATCTCGCTAATATGTATGTACAGCATGACGAAATTCACCAATGTCCTTACAAAGAAAAGATTTGCATAAGACGGATGGTGTTCCTAAAGGTGTTACTCAAGTTAGTTAGTTACGATCAATAGTTTTAGAAGATGTAGAAAGGCTATATTAGCAGTATGGATGAACGAAAGGCTGATGGCAGGTGAAGGCCTTTTTGTATTTAAAATTTGTGAAAATGTTGGGGCTTTAAATGGAGATCTCGTAAAGAATAAGCCATTTTTGCCATGAAACTCTTTTTGGTTAAGAAAAGAATAGGGGTTCTTTAGGAGGTTTGAAACGCGTCATGGTCCTTCATTATTTATGAGGAAAATAAAAAAATAATTGATTGAAAAGATTATGTTTATGTTGCTTAGAATATGTGCTTGCTTAAGATTGCAAAGTAATAAATTTTGGGAGAATAATGTTCACTATACTGTGTGCACTAAATAGATCGAGGAGTGTAACAATGAAGGCTGGTAATACATTTATTTGGAATTAATTACTACCAGTCCTCGAAACCGAATTGAGTTCGTAAGTCAAGGGTTCAATAAATATACAGTATATATATATATTATATATATATATATATATATATATATATATATATATATATATATATATATATATATATATATATATATATATATATATATATATATATATATATATATATATATATATATATATATATATATATATATATATATATATATATATATATATATATATATATATATATATATATATTATATATATATATATATATATATATATATATATATATATATATATGTTTGTGTGTGTTAGTGTGTCTTTGCGTGTGTGTGTGTGTTTTGTACACGTATGCGTAATTAAATTTTTGGTGTATTTAATAAAATCTCTTTGGGTGAGTTCATACAATAAATTTTCCCTTTCGTGGAATGGGAATTTAATAAGATCGATATTCCCCGCGCAAAAGAGTAGCAATCTGCATAGAATTAATCATTTGTGTTAAAACATTTTAAATAGTTGGCGGCTCAAAAAAAGATACTTGTAGCTTTTGTGTTTATATTTTTAATGTATTTAGAATGCAATTTAGGCAATTACTTGAATGATAAACAGAAAAGTCTTTTGATTTATGCACCAAAAACATTAAAAAATGTGACTTATATAAATCATATATTTACATTTTGAGATGATTTTGGGGACCTTGTTTAGAAGATGCTCCCACTTCTTTTTAATCGTACAAAAGTACCATTTTTAGCAACGGTGCTCTCTTACTATTTTGTATACTTTTATAAATAATAATATTTTAAAATAAGGTTTGTGAAGCAACAATTTTGTAAAACATACATATTCCTTTATTTAAATCGATTAGGTCTTTATTTCTTTTAAAAATTAATTTATATTTCAGTATTATCCAAATTGTTTAATCTAACAAACTTTTTCAACTTAACTTAACTTGGACTAAATCTACGCTAACGGCCAGCAAAGAGGCCTAACCTTGCGAACGCTGCTTCTCTCAGTGACTAAATTTTTTTTTAAAAAATTAAAAACTTAGACATATAAGAAAAACAAATGACAAATTAATAGTTTCACACATTCTCTTAGAAACACTATTGTTTGTTAATTAAAAAGTAAAAGTTAACCTTTTTTTTTTAAAAAAAAGTTCTAAATCTATTTATCGTACATCATAGTTGCTGTAAAGGTACTTATCTTACATCAGAGTTGCTATAATGCTAAAATACGTAAGAAAATAAAGAATCAAATGTACTTGGGAGCATCTTCTAAACATGGAATGTTTTCCATTTGTAAGGACTCATCTATACCTATTATATCATTCAAATGTAGCGAAGTACTCTCAGTTAGGTATCTTCTAAACCAGTGTCATTTTGTAATTTTCGAAGGTCATGTCGCTTACAAGTATATTTTAGCATATATTATATTGAAGAAATTTTAAGTAAAATTTGATTATGGGACGTGAACTTAAGTGATTTTTACTTCAAATATAAAAAGGTTTTATTTAACAAGAAATTTGTGTGTGAAGGGGGGGGGGGTAGAATTGCCTAACCTTTAAATAAGTGAATGAGTTGCATATTGTGTCTGCATTATGTGAATATTTCTGGTTAGAAAATTACTTTGCATATTCTATTCACAATTTATTAGCAGCACAATGAATTTTTTTTTAAAATAAACAAAATAAAAGAAGCTAAAATGTTAAAATGATAAAATAAATAACTCAACCAAAGAGTTTTACTTTTTACTAAACTTTTAAAAAAATGTTCTCCAAATTTCTTAACTCTGAAGATATGCAAACAAAGACTAGCGAAGATTCATCATTCACTGTAGCTAATGTGCGAACGATTTGAACTTAAATTTTTGGTTTCGATTTTATTAAAAAAAATTTCTTGTAATTAATTTTATTTTCAATATTTTAATTACAAAATTCTTAATGTTTTCCTTTACAATTTATTGAAGTTATACATTTTTTTGGACTGTAAAATAATAATAATAATAATAATAATAATAATAATAATAATAATAATAATAATAATAATAATAATAATAATAATAATAATAATAATAATAATAATAATAATAATAATAATAATAATAATAATAATAATAATAATAATAATAATAATAATAATAAAAATAATAATAATAATAATAATAATAATAATAATAATAATTAAAAATAATAATAATAATAATAAATTATAATAAAACTGGAATAAGTTATTTGAGCACTAATGGAAACGGTTCTTGGAAGAGTCTTAACATATAATAAATATGAAATAAGCTCTCCAGATTCTTCAAGTCTCAAAACAAACTTTCCTGCATACACCAACGCATACACACATACGCACACACACACACATACACACAGATACACACATAGATACACACACACGGAGACAAAAGCATTTGCGTCCCCAAGACTGGAATTTGGATTTGAAGAAATATTTTAAGAGTATCATTAATGAGGAAGGTAAGAAGGAAGAATTGTTTGCACGCCAATAAAATCATTTACATTTTGAAAGACTTTCTTTTCTCTATCCTCTTTCTTTGCCCCTTTCTCTTTATCTCTTCTCTCTTTCTCTTTCTCTATCTCATCTTTCTCTTTTTCTCTCCCCTCTTTCTTTTACTGTCTCTCCCCCTTTCACTTTCTCAGTCTCCTCCTTCTCTTCTTCGCTCCTCTTGCTCTTACTCTCCTCTTTCTTTTTCTCAATCTCCACTTTCTCTTTCACTCTCCTCCTTCGCTCCTTTTTCTCTTTTTTTCACTTTTTATTTTCTATCTCCTCTCACTCACTCTTTCTCTTTCTCTGTCTGTCTTTTTCATTCACTTTCACTCTCTTTCTCTTTCAATCCTTAACTCTCCTTCCTATTCATCCTCTTTCTCTCCTCTCACTACTTTTCTCTCATTTTCATTCTTTTCTCACTCTTTCTGTTTCTTCCATTTTCTCTCTCTTTCATTCCTTCTCGCACTCACTCACCTTTTTTCTTTCTCTCTCACTCTCTTTTTCTTTCTCTCCCTTTTCCTCTCTTTCTCTCTCTATTCCTCTTCCACTCTCTCCTATCTCTCCTTTCTTTTTCCCCTGTTTCTCAATCTTTCTCTCTTTCTGTTTCTCTTCCTCTTTCACTTTCTTTTAATCTTCCTCTTTTTCTCTCAATCGCTTTTCTTGTCACTCATCCTCTCACTCTCTTACTCCCTATCTCCATCTCTCTGTTTTACTTTCTCTTTCTATCATTTTCTCTTCTTCTCTCTCTTTTTCTCACCCTTTTTGTCTTTCTCTTTCTTTTTCTTTTTCTCTCCCTCTCTGTTTCCAACTAATCTTTCACTTCCTCTCTTTCTGCAGTCTCTTTTTCTTTCTCATTCTTCGAGGAGTAAAATGTTTCGCACTCACAAATTCTCTTCAAAATAATTATTTAACCTGACTTATATATATATATATATATATATATATATATATATATATATATATATATATATATATATATATATATATATATATATATATATATATATATATATATATATATATATATATATATATATATATATATATATATATATATATATATATATATATATATATATATATATATATATATATATATATATATATATATATATATATATATATATATATATATATATATATATATATATATATATATATATATATATATATATATATATATATATATATATATATATATATATATATATATATATATATATATATATATATATATATATATATATATATATATATATATATATATATATATATATATATATATATATATATATATATATATATATATATATATATATATATATATATATATGGGAGGGAAGTAGCGCTCCCGAGGTAATTAAATTATTCCCTTTGGGTATTTGGGATGTTAAGGGTCCTTCCCATCTTATTCCGGTGCCCAATGGTTCTCTCCCTTTCGCGCTCACCTTCTTCTACACGGAGTAGGCTCTCGTTCACACATATAAAACATTCACATTTATACCCTTTTTAGTAAAAAAAAAAAATTAATATTGGCGCCAACAACAGTAGCCTCTGAGAAGAGCCGTGGGGCGGCTTTCAAAAATAGCCCCTCAACCACCCCTTCTTCTATCACCACTTGGGAGTTGGTGGCTTCCGTGGATGGGCTTGTCCTGATGAACTGTCCATTTTTTTCATTAATTTCTGAAACATTCGTGGTTTACAATCTAATTTCCACTTTGTTGAACATCACCTCTCTTCTTCTAGACCTCACATCTTGTTATTGACCGAAACTCAGATGTTTGAGGGCTCTGATAACAAACCCTATTCTGTTTCATCCTACTGTCTCTATCCTCAATTTTCAGTCAAAGGCGGTTGTTGTGCATATGTGCGCAACGATGTCGTTTGTTCTCGTGTCTCTTATTCGGAGTCTTCCAAATTCTCCACCTTATAGCTTAGGCTCTATTTCCATTCTACAACTAATTTCATTTGTTCTGTTTATTTATCTCCTAATTCTACTGATTATCATAAATTCTTAGACTATTTAAACTCCAAAATAGAGCACATTCTCTCTTCATCTTCTTTCTCTGAAATCATCATATTAGGCGATTTCAATGTTCACCACCGCCAATGACTTTCTAATAGTTCTCATGATTCAGCAGGTGAACGTGCCTTCCATTTCGCTATCCAAAATGCCCTCGAACAGTTGGTACAGTTCCCTACTCGAATCCCTGATCGTCTTGGAGATGAACCCAGTATTCTAGATCTTTTTCTAACATCTAATCCTTCTCCTTATACTGTTAAACTCTTTCCTCCTTTGGGTTCCTCCGATCACCTTCTTATCTCTATAATCTCTTCTATCTCTTCACGTCTTCCGCAAGAACGGTTCCCTTCTATTGAAAGGAAACGTTTGTGGCATTTTGGTGCCGCAAGCTGGTCGGACTTGCGGTCGTACTTTTGATTTCCCCGTGGAATGATTATTGTGCAGAACGCATTACGGATGTGATTCTCTCTGGCATGGAGGCGTACATTAAATTTTCTTTCCCTTCTACTAAACCTAACAAACCTTGGTTTAATTCTGCTTGTTCTCGCGCTATCTGCCTTAGAGATGCTGCCTTCAGGGATTACCATCGTTTTCAAACTACAGAAAGTCAAGCAACTTATTTTTCATCCCGGAATCGTGCAAAATCTATTATTCAAAACACTAAAAACTCTTTTCTCCGTAGAAAATGCAATAATCCTTCTGGTTCCTCTTCTTCACATTCTTTCTGACATTTTGAAAAAAAATGTCAACTATAACTTTGCTTCTTCTTCTTTCCCTCCTTTAGTACCTTTTAGTATCTTCCGACGGCACAACTGCTGTTTTACCTTCTAAAGCTGAACTTTAGACGATTCCGGAGCTATACATCCTCTTCAACCCCTTAAACTCATTTATGTCTAACATTGTAATTTCTTCTAAAGACGTTATTTCTGCTCTCTCTGAGCTTAACACTAAGAAGGTGTACGGTCCCGATGGCATTCTTCCTTTGGTTCTCAAAACATGTGCTTCCGATCTTACACCTTGCCTTGGTAAACTATTTCGTCTTTGTCTTTTCTACTTCAACCTTCCCTGCTTGCTGGTAATGTGCGCTCATTCAGCCTGTGCCGAAGAAGAGGGAACCCCTGTTAGCCCTCTAACTACCGTCCAATTTCTTTGACATCCATTCTTTCCAAAGTTTTCGAATCTATCCTTAACAGGAAGATATGGAAACATCTCAATTCTTCTAATCTTATCTCTGATCGCTAGCATGGCTTTCGCAAGAAACGCTCTACTGAGGATCTTTCTTCTCTCTGACTTTTAATCCTCCGCTCTTTGGGGTTTCGGTGAATCTTTTGCTATCGCGCTGGACATATCGAAAGCCTTCGATAGAATCTGGCACCAAGCTTTGATTTCTAAACTCCCCTATTTCGGTATCTATTCTTCACTCTGTGATCTTCTCTCTAATTTCCTTTCCGGCTGTTTATAGCGGCGGTTGTAGACGGCCACCATCTTCCTTTAAATCTATATTAATAGTAGTGTTCTTCAGGGTTCTGTCCTACCTCTAGCGTTTTTTATGCTTTTCATTAATGACCTTCTTTCTATTACTTCATCTCCTATCCACTCCTATGCCGATGACTCCACTTTTCATTACTCTTTTCAGTTTGGAAGGCGCCTTTCCCAACAACATTTAATAGACGCAAGGAGAGTGGCCTTGGAGCAACTAACCTTTGATCTATCCCGCATTTCAAATTGGGGTAGAGAAAACATGGTTGTTTTTAATGCCTCAAAAACTCAATTTCTCCATCTCTCTACTCAAAACTATCTTCCACACAACTATATCTTCTTCGAAAACACACATCTCAAACCTTCAACTCTCCTTAATATTCTTGGTGTTTCTTTTCTCGTGATCTTTCTTGGAAAGATCACATTACTTCTCTTTCTAAACACGCTTCTAAGAGGTTGGGTGTTCTGAGGCGCCATCAGAATTTCTTCACACCACCCCAGTTGCTTGCTCTGTATAGCAGTGTTGTTCGCCCCTGCATGGAGTACACCTCGCACATTTGGGGTGGTTCCACACATACAGCTCTTTTCGAAAAGGTGGAGTCTAGGGCATTTCGTCTTATAAACTCTTTTGCTCTTTCTAACTCTCTCCAATCTCTTTCTTCCCGTCGAATTGTGTCACTCTCTTTATACTATTGCCATTATACTATCATTTATACTATCTTTTACTATTATTTATACTATCTTTTTTTGTTTTTGCTCTTCTGAACTCTCCTGTCGCATACCTCCTCCATTGAGAAGGGTTCGTGCGACACGATTT
>SEYY01006005.1:125000-130000 GCA_009176605.1 Armadillidium nasatum | reverse complement strand
GTATGTTGGTGTGGCAAGTGTGTAAAAAGTTTAATATAAAAGAGAAAACTCGTATGCCTTTCAGGTCTACGTGGTCTTTTAGGGAGAAAATTTTTGTATGTATTCGAGAAAGGTTGATTTATTAACGCTGTTTAAAATATTTTGAGAAAGTGTGGTTTTCTCGGTGGTGGAAATGTTTTATTTTTTGAAGGCGTGTTCAAAGTCAGATGAGTGTATGAATGGTTATATCTTTTCTAGACGATTTTAATTAAAGTGTTGAAATAAGAAAAATTTGACAATAGGAGGATGACTAATTTGTGGTTCTTCCTTCCTGGTTTTATTTTAGGTATTAGTTTTGCCTTCTTCTGTAATAACTGTGGGTCCCACGATATTTAGAAGTATATTAGAAATGATATCTGAGTGTGGCTGAGAAGTATTTGAGTCACTTAATTCCAAGAGTATAATCTTGAATTGTAAAGGTAGAGTGTGGATTTTATTCAAGTCAACTTCACTTACACTGCTTTTCCGATTGTCTTCGGGTAAAAGATGTTTGAATAGTGTTGTGAGACTATATTGCATTGTTGTTTTAGGGTGAGAGAAATGTAATTTTGAACTTTTGAAGCTTCATTTAAAGTTGGAGGTTTGTACTGGGATTTCAGCAATTCTTCCATAACTTCCTTTGCTCTTTTATTTCTTTTCGATATATATATATATATATATATATATATATATATATATATATATATATATATATATATATATATATATATATATATATATATATATATATATATATATATATATATAT
Organism: Armadillidium nasatum; assembly: GCA_009176605.1. Classification (NCBI taxonomy): domain Eukaryota; kingdom Metazoa; phylum Arthropoda; class Malacostraca; order Isopoda; family Armadillidiidae; genus Armadillidium; species Armadillidium nasatum. The sequence continues at coordinate 129,213 of SEYY01006005.1, read as the reverse complement.
ATATATATATATATATATATATATTGTGAAAATTTCGCTTCGTACTCAGACTTTATCCTGCTTTTAGAGCCATCCTGCAATCTCTCGTTAAACTCTGTATAAATTGGTTGCCAGTTTCAGTAACTGAAGGTTTTTAAATAATTTCTCGTATTAAACAGAACTAATTAGTGACAAAAGCCAACTTAAAAAGAACAATAAACCTATTGGACAACTAATTACTAAATAGTAATTAACCTAATTGACAAATAATTACTTAATTAAGTTGCCAATGATTAAAAATATCCATCCTTTTTCTCCTCCGTTTTTCTCCATGGATTTTGAATTGGAACAATCCCTAACTTAATTATTCATTTAAACGAAACTTTTTCAATTTATTTTATTTCAAATTTTTACAAAAAATATTATTTATTACATTATATTTATTATCGATTTAGTAATTAAAAAAATTCTCATAATTTAATAAACATTTAAGGGGGAACATTTATTAAAGGAAACAAAGGTAAATGAATTCGGGAAAGGATCCACCTCAAATAACTTAAAGCATATATATATATATATATATATATATATATATATATATATATATATATATATATATATATATATATATATATATATATATATATATATATATATATATATATATATATATCCACGTTGAGCAAAGGTCGGAAGCCTACCAAATTTCACCGGAGTTGGGAAATATCGGTGTTTGGTCGTTAAAGGCCAACATGTCTAGATACACAGCGTTTAAAAGTGTGCAAGTCAAAGGAAGCCAGGAAAACATAAAAGAATTGTGTTCCAGACTTTACCAGTAGAGTGAGTACATGTAAGATTGAGCAAAGAGGTTAATTATGAGGTCTGAGAGTTGGACAGAGAAAGGATGAGAATGTGTAGAAAGGCGTGTCACACGAGCTCTTCTCAATGGAGGAGGTATGGTAGATGACGGGAGAATTCAGAAGAGCAGTGTCCGTTGTAATAGCGATAGTATAGAGAGAGAGTGACGCAACAATTCGACGGGCAGAAAGAGACTGAAGAGGATTAGTGAGAGCGGGAGAGTTGATGAGACGAAAAGCCCTTGACTCCACCTTCTCAAGAAGAGCTGTATGAGTCGAATTACCATAGATGCATGAGGCGAACTCCATACAGGGGATAACAATACTCCTATAAAGAGAAAGCAACTAGGGTGGCGTGAAGAAATTCTGAAGGTACTTCAGAACACCCAACCTCTTGGAAGCCTGTTTTGAAAGAGAAGTTATGTGATCTTTCCAAGAAAGATCACTATAAAAGAAACACCGAGAATATTAAGAACAGATGAAAGTTTGAGTTTTGTGTTTTCGAAGAAGATTTCATAGTTGTGTGTAAGATTGTGTTGAGTAGAGAGATGGAGAAACTGAGTTTTTGAAGCATTGAAAACGATCATGTTTTCTCAGCCCCATTTTGAAATATGTGAAAGATCAAATGTTAGTTGCTCCAAGACTACCCTCCTTGCACTTATTAACTACTGTTGGGAGGGGCTTTTTCAAACTGGAAGGAGTAATGAAGGGTGGAGTCATCAGTATTGCAGTGGATAGGAGATGAAATAATAGAGAGAAGGTCATTAATGAAAAGTAGAAAAAGTGTTGGTGATAGGACAGAACCCCGAGGAACACCACTATTTATAGATTTAAAGGAAGAACGGTGATCATCTACAACAGCTACTATAGAACGACCGTAAAGGAAATTAGAAAGAAGATCACAGAGAGAAGGATTGATACCGAAAGAGGGAAGTTTAGAAATCAAAGCTTTGTGCCAGACTCTATCGAAGGCTTTCGATATGTCCAGCGCCACAGCAAAGGATTAACCGAAATGCCGAAGAGCGGAGGACCAAGAGTCATAGAGGAGAGAAAGAAAATCACCAATAGAGGGTTTCTTACGAAAGCTATACTGGCGATCAGATATAAGATTAGAAGAATTGAATGTTTCCAAATCTTCCTGATAAGGATAGATTCGAAACTTTAGAGAGAACGGAGGTCAAAGAAATGGGACGGTAGTTGGAGGTAAAGTAATTTTTAGAAGTAAAGTAAAGTAAAGTAATTAGAATGAGTTACCCTTAAACTGGTCTACTACCATCATAGTTACCCAAAGTTAAATACCACGAAGGATAATTTAAATATAAAATGTGCTTTTTTAGTATGTATCAAGTAGATAACATACTCAGCATATATTGTATCTTATATTGTATTGCGCTATATATTTATTGAATAACATACACTATTTCAATCATGCTATAATTTCAACTATGAATATATATATTTATCATGTGTTTTTTAAATAGTACACTGCTTCTTAGATTCTCTTCAAATCAATGACAAAATTATTTCATGATTTGTCTTTCTTTCCTCGTACACTGTGGTTTCCTGTACCTCTCCGCCGTATTCAGATATCTCAATGATCTTCTCAAGACATGTCCCACTAATCTTCACTTCCTCATCTCACTCTCTTTCAGTTCTTTGTTGATTGATTCCGTTTCATGATATCTCAATTGATTTTACCTCTGGCAGTCTCACTCCCGATGCTATCCTCAAACTGCTATTGATAAAACAAGGCAATTTATTTACTGTTTCTACTGACATCTTTCAAGACTCGTATCCATAAAATAGCACCGATAAGACATTATTGTAATAAAAATCTTTTCTTTTAGATTTTAATTACAAGTCCAGATTGTTCACCTGCATAAGTGGTGCTCTTGCTTTACTTCTTATATTCTTTACATCCCTCTCTGCTTCACTTTTATATAAAAAAAATATGCGAAACTCTCTGCCTCCAAAAGCTGTTCTTCTTCGGCCTCAAAGGCACTGTCTCTGTTCTTTTCCTTTATTTATTTTAGTTTTTCGTTTATTTATATTGAGATCCTTATTTCCAGACCTATCAGAACATTTCAGCTTCCTATCCATTTTGTTCTTCATCCCCTGTGTCAATAGGAGAATATCTTCAATATTATTACGATCTCCAGGTATGTCTTTCAGTCTCTAATCATTTTATTATCAATAAGAAAATGACTAATGAAAATAGTGACTCCTGTCTCACTCCCTGCAATATCCCAAAAGTCTCAGCTTAACATATGTTCAATTTATATTCCCTATATTATACTCTTAAAACCCTAATGATTTGCTCTAGCAACACTGGTAACATTCCCATCACTTTCTACATCGCTTTCTGTGGCACAATGTTGAATGCCTTCTCAAAGTTCACAAAAGCTATTGGGATACTAAAGTTCCCCTCAATATTTTGGTCCATAATTATCCTTAATATATTAATCTTTTCTACACATTATCTTCCTTCTCAGAAATTTACCTATTCCCTCCTCAATATTTCTTTTATCAGCCTCATTATGTTTTGCAAGAAAACTCTCGTCAAAATTTTACCTGGAAATGATATTATAATTTCCTTCAGTTGTCACAAAATGGTAGTCGTTTTTTTTTTGTCTTTTTTAGTGGAGTCTTTTATTCTTCAAGGGAGATTTTCTATTCCTAGATTAATTCAAAGAGTTTACGCAGTCTCTCTATGACTCTCACTTATGGAATAGTTTTATCCAAATTAAGAAATGCTCGGAAAAAAAAATGTAAAAAAGTAGTTAGATTTAATAGATATCTATATTAGGAACATGGAATGGAAGTAAAATGGAAATCTTTTTTTTATTTTAAAATTGAAAAAACAATTTAAATTTATTTTGTTAATAAAAAATTAAAATCAGTAAATATAAATAAAGATATCCCCTTTAATAAAATATATTTATATACATATATTATGCATTAAAATTTAAAGAAAATGGAAAAAAATTCTAAAAAATTTCATAGCGTTTTTGAGTTGTCAAAAAGTCATTTCGGTTATTGTTCTAAATCTCCAATTTATTATTCCATCATTTTTTTTTCAAATCTTCATTTTAAATCATTCTCTCTGTGTCTTTCTGTGTCTTTCTGTCTGTCTGTCTGTCTGTCTGTCTGTCTGTCTCTGTCTCTCTCTCTCTCTCTCTCTCTCTCTCTCTCTCTCTCCCGTTAAAAAAAAATTTGATAGGAAATACCTGAAAACTTCAAAGTTCAAAAAAATGTTTATGAATTAATCAGGACGATTTAAAGATTTAAATAAAATTCAAATAGACAAATAAATAAATAAATAGATAAATAAAAATGAATAAAAATCGTTTTTAAAATAGCAATAATAATAATAATAA